>CM023482.1:127855792-127945321 GCA_013339685.2 Hyalomma asiaticum | reverse complement strand
ATTTTTATTCAGGAAGGCGCGCAATAAGTAGAGGAATGCTCTACGATGCGGGAAAACGCATTTTGTGGGACTTCTGATCGAGTCAAAATTTCACAAAAAACCCAATACTATAGTCTTACCTTTTTTGGCATTTTGGGCAAAATTTTGAGACACGTTATTTTTATTCAGGAAGGCGCGCAATAAGTAGAGGAATGCTCTATGATGCGGCCAAACGTATTTAGAGCGACTTCTGATCGAGTCAAAATTTCACAAAATACCCAATACTATAGTCTTACCTTTTTTGCAATTTTGGGCAAAATTTTGTGAGACCGTATTTTTATTCAGGAAGGCGCGCAATAAGTAGAGGAATGCTCTACGATGCGGGAAAAGGCATTTTGTGGGACTTCTGAAAGAGTCAAAATTTCACAAAAAACCCGAGACTATAGTCTTACCTTTTTTGGCATTTTGGGCAAGATTTTGAGAGACCGTATTTTTATTCAGGAAGGCGCGCAATAAGTAGAGAAATGCTCTAGGATGCGGGAAAACGCATTTTGTGCGACTTCTGATCGAGTCAAAATTTCACAAAAAACCCAATACTATATATAGTCTTACCTTTTTTGGCATTTTGGGCAAGATTTTGAGAGACCATATTTTTATTCAGGAAGGCGCGCAATAAGTAGAGGAATGCTCTAGGATGCGGGAAAACGCATTTTGTGCGACTTCTGATCGAGTCAAAATTTCGCAAAAAACCCAAGACTATAGTCTTACCTTTTTTGGCATTTTGGGCAAGATTTTGAGAGAGCGTATTTTTATTCAGTCGTTGCCGTAAGATAAAGATGAAGGCCGTACGGAGAAAAACGAAGTAGTTTACGATGACCCCGTGCGTCACTTCGAGTACACAGCGTTGGTGCCCGTCGGCGTCCGGCAGCTTCGTGTAGGGATCGACATCGTCGCACGTTCGCGCATTTTTTGCTCACATAATCATCGTGCCGATACGATTAACTCAGGCTGATAATCTTTCCGCAAGGGACGGCGGCGACATTGCGCCTAGAAATTTAGAGAAAACGAACCAAAACGCGGTCGAATCAACGAATGTATGAACGGCGCTGCAGGGAACGAAACAAGAAGTGGTCCCCATGGTCCTCCAGCATGCCCGTCGCGCCGACAGCGGGGCAGTCGTGACGTCACGTGCAGGCTATGTATACCTGACTCCCTCTCCCACCACGGTGTACGGAAGATGACCGGACGTTCGTACGATTCATTACCACCCACCCTCTCATCGATCACTCTCGCTTTCTATTCGTATCATTTCACGAACACAATCTTGGAACCCGTCACATCGTCATACGTGCAGGTCACTTGGCGAAACAACACTCGTTGCCATAAGCGAGTAAGCGAACATTGTTCTGCAGCGCTTGAGAGTGCTTGGCTTGTTGCACTAATTGCCAATCAGCTGCTCGTTCTCGGTGGTTTCCTCCTCTTGACTTGCACAGGCACTGGCGCTGATGGCAACACTGTGGCCGAGCAGAGCTTGCCCAGAAGCTCCACTTGCACCTCGCTTCCTGGGATAGCGAGGAACATTGGGACATATGCCATGGCCAGACTTTCCTCGGCCTGGACTCCGTAAGATCCGGAAGTTGTGTAGCCGACCACCTAAACAAAGGTACACGAAACGGCCGGTAAGGCACGTCATATACGCTTGAAGAAATTTTAGATCCGCGAATGAGTCATCAAGAACTCGAAGCACGGCTGTTGGATATACGCCCGCCAGAAACTCCCTACTGGGGAATTTCACAAAGGAAAAAGATTCATCAAGGACCTTGGAACTTCAGCAATTAACTATACTACGGATAAATTTTACATATTACAAATTATACTGTACCTGTTTTTCTTTCTTTTCCTAGCTTTCATTATTTGTTGGCTTCATATACTGTTACCTGACGATAAACAGGCCCCAGATATTGAAATAACGGAAACTGTAGGAACCGTTACCTGTATTACATAATTGATGTATTCTAGTAATTATCGTATTTACTACACATCATCTCCATAACACGCATGGTTTCCCCTATGCTCACAATCACCGCACACATTAAACACTGATAATCACACCCTTTTATTCTTTCCTTAATCAGCTTCATTGCCTGTTGTCTTCATATATATCGTAACATACCCCTCGATCTATACCCTTTTTTTCGATCATTTCACAGCAATATAAGGCTCTACACACGGTCAACTTGATGCATTCATCACGGTTCAACGTTCAGCTGGCAGTCGTAAGGATTCACGTGCTACTTGACACTACCATCTAGCAAAAAGAAAAAAAAAAAGGTAAGGAGGAGAGAAGAAGAAGCAGAAGAAATTTCCGCCTCATGGATACGTACGGCGCTGGCTAGTACTGTCAAAGTATAACATATACAGAAATTTCCAAGAAAGTGAACGTGCGGAACGACAGCCGCCGTTGTTCACTTCATTTCCTTTTATTATTACCTCACGTAAAGCGTTGAATTTTGCTATGTAAACATTGTTGTTTCCGCCGATAGCCATTGATGGTATCGCACATGGCTTTGCGTGAGAAAAGCTAGTGACGTCACTCAACACGTCGCACCTCGCGAACTTGAGCAACAGTTGTCTTTACCGGGAAATATATACGGGAAGCGCTATAAGCATATGTCTCTCAGTAACTACATCCCACGCTACTTTTCATTGTTAGTAGGAGCGCCATATCATCGGTTGCATGATTTTTGTTCTCGTTTTGGGCTTGCTATTTATTGAAACAAACTCTGTGCTGTATGTTATTGTTTGCCTGTCAGCAATAAAAAAGAAAGTGCGCACTTTTCGCTCAAATGCCCATATCTTTTTGTTGTTGTTGTTGTTGTTGTTGTTGTTGTTGTTGTTGTTGTTGTTGTTGTTGTTGTTGTTGTTGTTGTTGTTGTTGTTGTTGTTGTTGAGGACGACGCCGCGAGAAATCCCAAACAGCTTTGGACGTTAACAGCTTCGCTGTAATAATATAAGCAAAACAGAATAGCGCGAAATAATGTAGTCGTGTAACTATATTTCTAATAAGCGACTTATGTTTGCAATCAAATGAACGTGCTTCGTCGGCGCAGCGAAACTGCACCGACGAAGCGTGGACGGTCTCGGCACCGTCCGCGGTTTGGAAGGGATGAATACTCGAAAGAGCTATTTTAGATGTATTTTTGCGTGCTCGATTTTGGAAGCCTACGGGAGTTCTACGATGAAGTTATTATTTTTATTATTACGGCGGCGTGTCATAGACGTGCGTACAGCACGAGGCCTTCTATAGCAGAAATGTTCGGCCGAGGTTCGTTGGCATCACGTTCAGCACTGTCAGCATTAATGTGATTAGCGTTCAAGCAATATACCACAAACCGAATTACTAACGACACCAGCACTTACTACCTGTAGCGAGATAAGTATTCGCCAAGGATGCATGTGACTTGCAATATTAGACGCTGCAGACTTTTTTCTTTTTTTTTTTTTCGCGATGCACTTGCCTTGTCTGAGCACCAGACGGTCTCGTTGCCTTCTGGGTCAACGTCCGGCGCGTCCACGGCGAGGTGAACCAGCTTTCGCGACAACCCTTCACTCAGGATTTGCTGAAGCGCTGCCTTCCCTACGAAATCTGAAGGCTTCTTCATCCTGACGAACGGCCCGAGACCAGCTTCGAATGGGTTGGTGTCGACAGTCATCTATGAAAACGCATGAAAAAGCAAGATTCTCTTCTGACCATGCGTTAGAAGGACAATTAGCGCAATATAATCGCGGTGGAATGCCCCTTGGGGCAGTAGGTTAGTAGGTTACACATGATGGCTACAGACACTTCATAATGGAAGTGGTTGGCAGTTCAATGTGGACCTTTATTGCTTTGCTGATGGTAGTCGTGGAGGCCCGATACTCCCCCCCCCCCCCCCCCTTTCTCCCAGACGCCTTTAGTTTTACTATACTTTTAACCCGCGAATCGCAGAACCGATGCAAGTAATCGAACTCACGTGGGAGGCAATTTTGTAGACTAAATGGCTTGCGAGGTCTGGTCCACCGGCTACAGCCGGAGCATTAGTCGAAGGTTTTATAGTCTATGAGAGCCGCTCACCTAGGACGAGGCAAGAACACTTTCTCGCTGTTTCAAAGAAATAAGAAATACACGTCTATTCCTCCTCCCTATTCGTTTCCTTGTTCCACTCAGCCATGCTAACACACACACACACACACACACACACACACACACACACACACACACACACACACACACACACACACACACACACACACACACACACACACACACACACACACACACACACACACACACAATTCCGCTTCACGAATAAGCGCATCAGCAGTAATGCAATAATGCAATTCACGCTATTCACGGATAGCACTTGGCGGTCTGTTCCACAAATATTGCTAAATTTGCTAAAAAAAAGAAAGCTTAGGGCGTTCCGAACCTCTGACAAGAACGCAAGCGTCGTAAACTGTTTCGGGAAACGTACAGGTAGCCTTTCTAGTCTTGAAAACAGATCTCGTGGAGTAAAGAAAAAAGGAGTAAAAGAAAAAAGAAAGAACACAGCAAGCACCCATATACGTGCATGTCTCGTTATACTTACGTCAGCTCCCCAAAGCCTGAAGCCCTTCTCGATGCGCAGGCTGTTCAAGGCGTACGTCCCGAAATCCTTTATGCCGTAGGGCTCGCCGAATCGGAGCAGTTGGCTGTACAGGGCGGCGGTGTGCTTTCGGTCGTGATAGAGTTCCCATCCGAGTTCACCTAAAATGGAACAAGAGAGAGAGAGAGAGAGAAAAACAGCCACCGCTGTGTAATCCTACACGACTGAGAGTGAACCTTATGGGAATAAAACACCATTATGTTTACTTGTGTAGACGAGTTACTTCAGTGCAGACCGTGTTCTTGTGCATGCGATTATTTCAGGTTTGTATTATGCGGTTTTTAGAGATTTGCGTGCCAGGAGCAGCCTTCCCTTTCTTGTTAGGGGACAGTCTATGAGTTAGAGGTCGATCTTCTGTGCAGGTTTTCCGTACTTGCAAGGGTCGCGGTCAATTTTTGTTTGTATGTTAAGAATTAGTTAAAATACAGTGTCCGGTGATTGTTTCATGGCCTGTGTATTATATTTTACGGAAGTGCGGTGGTATGAGGGAAATGTTGTTATCCATTGATGTGTCATTGTTCCCTCTCCGTGTGTAAGTCAGTATTCTGCCAATTTTTTGTGCATGTGCTTGCGTACTTGTGATTTAATAAACAATTAGGTCACTGATATGTTGAGTTGCATGCCTTAATATGTGGCTTCTAAACGTTTAAGGCCACCGTGCCACCGTTGTACATCGGCCTTTTGGAAAGATTTGGACTACGCAACCACCAGTTTGAAATTTAAGTACAACTCTTGTACAAACTTCGATGATTCGTTGTTAGCACGTTCGAGTGTGCTAACGGCGCCGAGCGCGAGCGCTAGTCACGTGGTACTTAAAAAAAAAATCTCGCGCGATTTATTAAAATACCGGAAAAATTTAAGCCACTTCACTTGTTAGCGTCGAAATAATACATTATTTGTGCGCTAATTAACATGATTTACGACTTTATCATTGAATATTTTTCTAAAACAACAGTTTAGAAGTTGACTAGTGGATTAATATTTATTAATTACATGAAGTTATTTCAAGAATTTTTCTGAGGTGGTCAAGACGACAGAGAAAAATACTGTTGGCTGCATCCCCGTAACGCGAACGTGGATTTTTTTTTTTTTTTTTTTTTAGGGTGGCGCAAGTCAGCTTAAACGCTTCATATTGCTATGGCTATCATTGCTTCGACTTTCGGGGCAAGCTTATTTCCGTGTTTACTTCTTTGCGTACAGACGCAACCACTTGCGACCATCTGCAGGAATTTCAAAGAGAATACTGCGACAATAGGCGGCACCTTTCCACTTGGTGCACGCTTCACTGCATAAACTAACACTTCGCCGCAGTACAGCTTGTGGGCTTCACAGCGTTACATAATTGCAGCGCGGCGAAGCACACAATTGCCTATTACGCAAGGCATACGGGTCCGTTAAGCGCGCTAGGTGATTCAGGCTGCGTTGAGAAATTGCGAAATGTAGTACTGACCAGGTCTTGCCATTTCAACTCACTACGCTCCTTTCTTAATTTCAGTGCTATTGCGCCGTGTAATTTGCACTGGACTCGAAACGCGCCTAACTTTAGTATCAACACTTTTTATTAATGAACGTTCTCTCTTTTCAGTCACAAGTTCGTCGCTATGCGCAACCCGCTACCGGTGAACTACTGGTGCCATATATGCTAACAAAACCACGTCTGTGTGAAAAGAAAATTAATGAATATGCTAATTTGAAATAAAAAACAGCAAATTTTAACTTCTACCCAAACGGTCACATTTCTGTAAACGATTCACGCTCAAGTTCGCCGCCACATTTTTATAAAAAAATGAAAAAAAAATATTCTTTTCAGTTTTTCTTTTTCTAAAGTGTGCACCACCGCATAATTGTAATTAGTGAGGTGAAGCTGCCGTTAAAGGAGATTAACATTTCAGTGATCGAATTCACAAGGCATTTTTGCTAGGCAAGCGTCGGTCAGCTTCACTAATGATGTCTTCAACACTAAGATTGGCTGAAATTTTCTCTTACCAACATTTCCAATGTAAGACGATCTTGCGAACCTCGATACGAACGCATTTTAGAAGAGCTTAGTACGAGCTCGAGCGTCAGTATGAACGGCACTACTGGGCTTATCTGCTTATGTATAGAACGCTTCCTTATATCATATCCTCTGTCAGGGAACCTCCTCCCCTCACCCCTCTTCCTCCCTCGAACGGATCTCCTGGCTAGGTGATTCAGGATGCGCGGAGATGATTGTAATGTGCAGTGGTGACCCTTGCCTTATGTGCGGTACCCGGTATGCCTTATGCCTTATGCGCGATACTCTGGTACCGAGCGCGGAGGTTAAGCTTCAGGCCATCGACAGAGCCGAGAAGGTGGCCGCAAAGCACTCGTAGCCACCCCTCAGTAAACATAATTGACGAAATAATGCTGTTCCATGGTTGTTCCCCATCTCCTGTGCAAATCGTGACCGTAAACTCATATGTTACTGCATAAGCGCTATTTAGACGCTCCGTGGGAACGTCGGTAACATCCGCACAACAGCATCCGCCTGTTATACTTCAGAGCCCGCAATCATCATCATCATCATCATCATCATCATCATCATCAACAACAACAACAACAACAACAACGACAACAACAACAAAATCGACGACGAAGAGTCACGCTATAGATTTTCCCATAACTGGAAATTCCAACTAATCCTTATTCGTACATCATTATCGAAGATACATCGATCATCATCGAAGGTAAGTGGTGAATTACACAAGGCTTTCTGCGCACATAAATATTTGTGGGCACGGTCAGAGACGTTTCCTGAGTCGACGCGAGGTGCTCTGTATCGGCTCACCGGTGTAGGATACCCGCAAGGCGGTCACGGGAATACCGGAAACGCTGATTTTCCTGGCGTGCAGGAATGGGAATTCGTCGTCGCTCAGCGATACGTCTGTGAGTGATGCCAGGACGTTGGCCGAGTGCGGACCCGCTATGCCGAGCGCTCCTACGCTGTCCGTGACGTTGTCGATCTTGACGTCTTCCATTTTCCAGATCCTAACGTGCTCGTCCATCCACCTGCGCCAGAAATGGTGAAATGCTGGCGCCAGAAGCGTGACATCTCTTGAAACTGCTGGACAGTCTAAGTCATAATGCTGGCTTTGTCTTACGAAACAAATCCAGAGGTTGCTCTGTGGATGTTGATGTACTAATTGCTAAATTTAAGGGAAGGGGATAATTGTTCGGTGTGCTTTTACATTTATTCACCTAACGAAATGTAGCACTATTTGTTAGAAGTGTATTTAGCGGGAGAATGGCCTCAAGACATTTGATGCTCTGCACGGCATTATGATTTGCCCGCGTACGTAGTATATTCAGCAACGCACCGCGCATACTGTGCTGTTGCTGTGTGTTATTCCGTAGATGTGCTTTAGGTGTCATCTTTTACCTCAAGCTTGCGACGGTGCTGTTCGACTTTACTCGCAAGCTCTTATCAATACCTCAGACGCCTTCACCTCTTGAGTACACGTAGATGTTTCTACAAGGTCCGCCTGACCTAACCAACTTATGAAAATGTCACGAATACTAGATCAACGTGACTTTGCATCTACGTACAACACGTACTCGTGGAATTGGCTATGGGCGACAGAAAAGGGACGTACAGCAGGTTGCTACGGTCATGAGTACACGCGTATACAGGCAGGGACAGAGGGAGAATGTGCCAAAGGGCTTGCTGTGCCTGCTCTCACTCTGTCCCTGTGTGTGCGTGTGTGCTCTTGACCGCTGAAACCATACAAAAACCAACTAGCTCTGAAGTCGCTGCTCCTAAGCTTCAGTGCAGAGGGCGACGGTATAAGGACAAATAGTTGTGTGTTGTATCTGGTCATAGCCTTGCCTAAAGTCGTGAAGCTCCGAGCCGGATCCCGTGATGACGAAGTAGCGATTTTCCTCCAGCCGGGTCACCGTCACCTCGGCGTAGACCCTGCCTCTGGGCGTCAGCATGTGCGAGATGTTAAGGGAGTTCACCTGCGCGCCATTGCGACACGAAAATCTTCGTTGAAGACGGCACATCACTCAACGCTGCTGCTCAGATCAGGCCGCGGCCAACAAGCTTGATTTCTAATTCGAAACGATTCGTTAGTTCACGGCTGCTTACGGACAAACACGTGCATGCATTGGAAGAACAGGGAGTTCTATCCAGAATCAGGTTTCGGATGCAGGTTATTATTCGCGGGACGTGTACTAGTTATTATAACCCATGCTTAGTATGTGTATGTAACGTCGCGAAAGTTGTAGTATCTGCTCATTTACGAATAAAATTTGAGGAGCCGTTCACTGGTATTGACGGTAACCCTGTGCTTACTGCGACGTATCCCCGACACGGCGGTCCAGTGGCTATGGCACTCGGATGCTTATCCGAACGTCACGGGATCGAATCCCGGCCGCGGTGACTGCATTTTAGTGAAGCCAAATGTTGAGGCCCGTGTACTGTGCAATATGAGTGCACGTTAAAGAGCTCTGGTTGGTCGAAATTTCCTGGGCCTTCCACGAAACAATGGTTTCGATTGATTTGGCACTTCATAACGAGCCCTTCAACCAGAAACTGAATGAATCAGTGCTTGTCTATATTATTGTTATTATTTGCGGATTTCTTGAAGCTTTCTGCACCTCACACTGTTTCCCAATGACCCCCGTGGTCGTCTCGCAGTTCTTGCTGACGGATCAAAAGAAATATATATGATGGAGTTATACCGAGATACAGCTTCCCCATGAAAGGGTGCTTATACTTGGCAAAATATTAAACTAAAACTAGAGTGTCTAGAGTAAGAAGCTTACGGCAGAAAAAATGCTTAGTGTCGCTTTCGTTAATGCATGCGCACCAAACGT
The DNA here is from genome assembly GCA_013339685.2 of Hyalomma asiaticum. Classification (NCBI taxonomy): domain Eukaryota; kingdom Metazoa; phylum Arthropoda; class Arachnida; order Ixodida; family Ixodidae; genus Hyalomma; species Hyalomma asiaticum. The sequence goes on along the minus strand of CM023482.1, from coordinate 127,935,818 downwards.
GCCTGTGCTCCTTTCGCATATATGCGACACATAGTAGCTTAACTGTTAACTGCTACGAAATTTACGCTATTGCATGTTTTCTTTAACAAAAAAAAATTACAGTTACCGAGAATCACGCAGTACGTTCGAATTGACCCCAGGACCTTAAATAAAATTCGCATATCAGCGTCTCGAATACTGCTGTGGCTAACTCACTCTGGCTTGTAGGATGACTACATATAATTTTCAGTTTGCCATGGCGGCACCTGCAGCTTTGAAAACTACAAGCACTGCATTTTGCCGATCGTGCGTCTACTTACAGACGGAAGTTTATTTGCCAGAAGCTTGTCGAGGAATCGGCTCGCTCCCTCGCCTGTCACTTCGAACTTGGCGAATGGCGTCAGGTCGATGACCCCGACGTTCTCGAGGACGTTACGACACTCGCGTTTCATTGGCTCGAACCAGTTGCTCCGCCGGAAACTGGGCTGGTAGCCGCTGACGTCACCAGGCTGCGAGAACCACGCGGGCTGCTCCCAACCTTGGAGTGCGGAAGGTCACAGCACCGCGAAGGGTACAAAATCCAAACGCAGACACCACTCATACACAGCGACCAAATTGTGGGAAACGTGTGGCTATAGGCCAGTTCACGCGTGCTTTTATGTAATGCCATCCTGGACTGATAACGTTGCCATTTTGTATCTGCATCAACTATATAAATGAGCCCCGCCACGGTGGTATAGTGGCTAAGGTACTCGGCTGCTGATCCTAGGGTCGCGGGATCGAATCCCGGCCGCGGCGGCTGCATTTCGATGGAGGCGAAATGTTGAGGCCCGTGTGCTGTGCGATGTCAGCGCACGTTAAAGAACCCCAGGTGGTCGAAATTTCCGGAGACCTCCACTAAGGCGTCTCTCATAATCAGAGCTGGTTTTGAGACGTTAAACCCCACAAATCAAATCAATGCGTAATAGCTACGCGCTCGGATCCATGTTTAGCAAAGAGACACTCACGTTATGTACACGTGCGTGTCCGTATATATATTTCTGTTCTCGACTTCGTTGCGCGCCGTTTGCTTATCTGTAACTGCACAGCAAGTTACGGGACAACGAGAGAGGCGTACGCTTCAAAGTTCAACACCAACATTTCGATAAGGCACGTCGTTATCGGCGGAGGTTCTCGTATTTATCTCGACCTTGAGTGAAACGAGTTTACTCGTCAAGAGTTTGTCACTACGGTGCAGAGGCGAGTTTATCACCAGCTGCAGAGGCGCCAGCTACGGGGCTACAGAAGGGCCCCCTCCCCTTTCCCTCCAGAACGCGACAGGGGTTGGTAGCCCCAATTAACGGTGGCTTTTTTGGTCTAAGCATGTAGTGTAATTCTGGAACAAACCGTGCACAAACTTTCGTATTTTTATCACGACAGAGTTATTTTGTGCACCTCACGTGCTTCGGCTACGGAAAGGACACTATTTTCCTGCTGCCTCTGTCGGAAGCGCGGCGTATATTCAAGACACTACACGGGGGGCAGGGGAAAGGGAATGAAGAGAGTGAAAAAAAAAAGAAGAACGCCGTAGCGGAGGGCTGCGGAAATTTCGACCACCAGCCGTTCTTTAATGTGCATTGAAACGCACAGTACAAGAGCCTCTAGCATTTTCGCCTCCATCGAACATGTGACCACCGATGCCGGCTTTGAGCCCCCTCGTCTTTTGGTTCCGCAGTCAAGCACCACAACTCATTTTCAATTTACAGGTAGTCCTGCTTGATCCCCGCTTCCTTGCCTCACATCCCATCCGAAACTGAAGAGGAACCCATGCCTCTCCTGAGATGTGCCCCTCTTTTGTTCTCTTTTATTCCAATGTACATTAAGCGCGCGCGGTAAATCCGGTGCTCGCATCTGATGTGCTTAGATCGGGCAACGCGACGGTAATGTGCATACACACTGACCAGCGTGGAATCCCAGCTCGGCTCCCCGATCGACGAGCAGGTCGTGGATGCTGCTCGTCCTCTCCGTCGGCCTGCCTGCCCAGCGCTCTTCCTTAGGGAACGTAAAGCTGTTGTTCATGCCGTACGTCTCCTTGGCCTTGCTGAACAGGTATGACCTGTAATAAGCGGTTAAAACGAGATTAGGGGAACGTCACGGCTCGTCGTTATAGATTTCAGATTTGCCCTCTTGTTAACTATTTTTTATGTTAAGTTTGACCGCACTGTGCGCGACCTCCCCTGCATAAAAAATGTAATTGTGGGATTTCACGGGTTAAATGTGCAATGTGATCGTGTGATTGTGAGAAATGCCGTAGTGAAACATACCGGATTAATTCTGACTCCTCGGAGTACTTTGAAGTGCCCCTGAATGTAACTGCATGGATGTTCTCGCACTTCGACCGATCTATAGATGCGGCCGCTAGGGCCGGGAACCGTACCCACGTTCTTGGGTCTAGCAGCACAACACCTTGGCTGCTGAGTTGCCACGGTGAGTACGTATTTTCATTCTATACCGCCAATGGTTTGTTTTTCCGCAGCGGCATTGATTGAACGCCGCGACTTTCATTAAGGTCCAACGTGAGGAATGCGAGAAGAAGCCATTCGCTATCTAAGATAAGTAGCCTGCGAAATGTTTGCGCATATCTAATGAGAGATATTGTGCTGCCTGCTATGCTTTTATGTATACGAGCAGATGTGTTTCGCCGTGTAATGAACCTGGAGTGTGAAGTTTTCTGCTATACTGACGCACCTTGTGGCCCATTTTCCAAATCGACCGGGGTCAGTTTCGATCAGGTCGTAAGGCGGCTCCCCACTTGTCATCCACTCCGCCAGGTACCGGCCTGCACCTCCGGAGTGAATTATGCCGTACCTGTAATTCAAGGCGCGGAAATTATTGTTATTTGACGATCCTGCAGCAATTGCCCAGTTAACAATCTCTCTCTCTCTCTTTTTTAATTAACAGGGCGACGAAATAAACTCAGTCTATAGAGGAGTCTGGCTAATCTTTGGTGAAAATACGTAGCCAAGTTGACATCAGACTCTGGAAACAACTTCACAGGAAGCAACCTAAATGTTTTACCTGTTTCGCATCGAACTACTGTCGTCGCATCATGAACTCTCGCAATAGAGGCAGATAGAGGCAGAAATTTCCGCTGTACTCACCGGACAGTGTATCCTATCGTTTCAATCCTGTCGCCGCAACATAGGGACACTTAGATGTAGGGCGCCAGCGTAACGCAAGCAAGCAAGCAAGGTATAAGTAAAACTAGTTGACGTCCTCGAATTATGCTAAGAAGCTAAATTTAAGACTTCTTCACAGCACAGCCCATGTTGCAGTAAAAGGCGCAACATTTTATCTCGCATGAGGAACTTCGCACTTGGCTGCTGAAAAGGAAATTTCTGTCATTAAAATGGAAAACTGCGTCATACAATGACACGTACGTCCTCAAATCTATTTTAAAAATTTTCCTCATCACAGGACGTCACTCGTAGTCTTTAGCTTCGTTTATATCCATGACGTACGCGCTGTAGAAGAAAGCGCTCACGCAAATCCCACGGCCACCCAGTAATTGGGGAATCTGGGCACGGGTCCGATGCAGGGCAGGCTGTCGGCCGTGTACGTGATGGGGCCGGACACGGTGGTGCGAATCTCGGCAGTCCTCAGCGCCGGCACGAGCTCCATGGCGGACTCGATGTGCTCCGTCAGACGATCCAGGTCCGGGTTGAACAGCTCCTTGCCGAATCCTGGCGTGCGCGGAGAAGCAGCACCAAGAACGACGCACGTGACTCGTCATAGTGTTCTGCCTGCGCACCTGTCAACTCCCACAAATTTTGCAAAGTTTACGAATTCGGTCTTGTTGTACACGGTTCCGGGAGTGCCTCATCGAGTCGTATAAAAAAAAAAGAAAATGTTAGGCACAAACCAATTCATCTCTCTGTCCTTGTGTATCTGCGGACATATTGTTGGGTCTAGATTTAAGGAAAACAAGGCTGCTGCAATAATCAAGGTGATACATTGTTAAATAGCTACTACAGTTAATCCAGAACCATATTTTATTCATGTTATCTCATATAGTATAGCGACCGCATGGGAAAGACCGTGGTCGCGATTTCGAATACTAGAGGACGAATTCCTATGTATTCCCTTTGTGGCTTCGTGATGCAGACAGATGGGTGACACTTTTCTTCCATTTCGCCACCTTTTCTACACCTCACGAGATTCTACAGACTTGTTTTGCTATAGGCACCGCTTAGTCAACGTACAGCAACACTGGCCGACATTTGTTAATGGCTATTCGGCAACAGCAAACTATGAGTAACATGAAAACGCGACGAAGAAACTGCGCTTGTCCTGCGTACCCACTTAAGTGTGTCGATTTATTTGCGTTGTCTGTGTGCACTCTCAAGCGGCAGAGACATGTGCCGAGCGTGGTTTCTCACCGGGAGGTACTTTGTCGGTAACCCAGTCATCACAGATCTTCATTTTGTCCTGGTGCTCGTAAGGACCTATGAGCAGGCCGTCGCGTTCCTGCCGCATGTAGAAGCCGCCTTCCAGGTGCCTGAGGACAGGTATTTCCTTCTGGGATAAGAGGACGTCGTAGAAAAAAAAATCAGTGTAGATGTAAATGGTTTAATGGCTTTCTTCTCGACAGAGACACAGAATTAATGAAATGAGGCAGGAAAGGAAGTGATGTTAAGGGGAGGAGAGGTTCCCAGTTTTCTATCGCAAACTGGTTAGGTCTAAAAGGTCCGTTCTGTTCTTTTATGAATGCGTTGCTGTATGGAGGTTCAGGTAAAAAGCACGTCGACAATTCCATCTCTGAAGGATATGTTATATTGTAGAGCAAAACTCGGAAAGGAAAGCCTTCTGAGCCGAGTTTTGTGCTACAATTTCATGTCCTTTAGCAAGTGTCAACTCGCCGAAGAAAAATGATTATCGCGCTCCACTTTTGCCTGCTGTGCAGCAAAACCAGAAGTAATAACCATTCGGATGTGGAGGATAAATTAAAAGGAAGCAGACGACAAATAAATAAATAAATACGCTAGAGAAAAAGCGTCGAAAACGAGATACTCTCAGGGTCATGCAGGCGGATAGAACAGGATTATTCGCAGTGACACCCGTCGTATACCTTGAGATTCTTCACTTCTGGTATGGAGCTTGTGATGAAGTACTGATGGTGGATGGGAACGAGAGGAAGGTCAACGCCGGCCAGTGCATTGACCTCGTGGGCCCAGAACCCTGCATTGATGAGGAACACAATGCGGCACTCGCTACTGCAAGAAGAGCGCACGTTATCAGTACGGAAAGTATCGAGGCTCCTGCCAGTCCTTCGCTCACGGAGAAGCGCAGTACGATATAAACGCCAGCCGTGAACAAATCAGATAACTGTTTCTTCTAGCGTCAGACTGTTCCATCCCACTTCCACCGACTCATACGAACTGTACTGTAGGGTGGACAGGATTGTCTCATTTACTCGGCCGTTAGAAGGATTAGTGTCCATCGTGCAGACAGACGTTGACTCGTGAGACTTCAACTTTTGAGACCAACACTTACGAAGGTTGGAGACAATGTCTCTGCAAAAGAACTTGCCTTCGTCCAATGCCATCTGTAAACGTTGTCTCCGACGACATAGTGGATGACTATCTCGCTGCGTTGCGGGTGTGGGTCGTTATGCGAAAACTCTCCCATGCTGCGTTGAAGCGTTGCACTGAACGCTGTATACGAGAAACCATAGAGTATCACAAGTGATTTCGAAGTCCATCACTACACGTAATATCTGACACTCTACTGCGCAGTTGAACATTTGCTTCAGCTACGTACACACTAAAAAAAAAAAAAAATCCAAGCGAGTTCCTCTCTGTGGAAGCCGTCGAAACAGCGAAGCTGTTCTTTTCTCGTTAATCGTGACGTAACTGGCAAGGATGTCACGTGGTGCTCCGCAACTCCAGGGACCGAACCCGCAACATTGAGCCGAACCTTTTCTACACTTTATCGCACATTGACCTTCCCGCATTGACACTGTCATATACCAGTGGGCTGAGTGCAATGGTGGATAGAACGCGGAAGTGGGTAGTGATTCAAGGGCAAGATTGGGTCCGCTTTTTCCCTCCTGCGTGGCAAACACTACAAGACACGACGCACCGCCCAGGCGCGAGTTTGAACAGCTGTACTGCTAAGATACTGTGTCCTTCCACTCTGCGAAGAAGGACGACCAGACATACTATGGTGGGCGGGATCTTCCCACTGCATGTTCTAAAATCCTCTCTTTCGAAGCGACTGGGGAGACGGCCGCACTTTTGGATCAGAACCTAGCCACATACAGCTTAATCGAGTGCATCATAACTTTGGTTTACTTATGACACCTTCGAAACACTTTAACATTTCATCCGCTTCACTCACATTTGACTAGCATCAAGTCACCTTTAGTCCACTTATTGCGCCTTTTATTCGCTTGGAGTTCTCACTTGGTTCACTTAATTCATATTTTATGTAGCGTATGAGCCGCTTCCCGCCTCCGAGAATCCGCCCTTCGCTGTAAAGTTGTTGTTCAACGCCTCGTTCTGTCCGCGGACGCGATCCTCCAGGACCTAGCAATATACCGCTGTAACAAAGGTTTTGGACGTATCATAAGTACACGGTGGTCATTTCTTCTTCCTTAAAAAAAAGAATTAATAGCGCAAAGGTCCGAAGTTAACACTCTTGTTCGTGCAGCGAATGCAGTTGGTTAACACGACGACGCGCTTACGGGGGATGGCGTTGGGAAATAGCACGCACCTCGGCAGAGCGCCAATGCGGAAGACGACGGCAACGCTCCGCGAAGAAACGTGATATACGCGTGAGTGAGCCGTATCTCATGCATCCCGGAGCGTTCTTTTATCGGCTGCTCCCTGTCTGCGTGCCAATTCAGCCGTATCTCTTTCACTTTCATGAAAGTGCACATAGACATGACGCAATAACCCGTAAGAGTTAAATCATTTCTTTCCAGGCACATTTGAGCCGTCTAACAGCAGCAACTCGACTAACGTGGCTTGGGCGTGTTGCTACATAGTAACGAAAAACGACAGCGCAAAAAGGACAAAGACGACACGAAGAATGACCAGTAAAAGCGCTTGTCCTGGTCGTTCAGCGCTTGTCCTGGTCGTTCTTTGTGTCGTCTTTGTCTTTTTGCACTGTCGTTTTTCGTAGCAGCAACTCGTCTGCGAGGTTAGCCGGTGTCCAACAGTGGGAAAAGATGTTGCTCTTGATCCCATCACTTCTACCACATAACTTCTTCTTTGGAAGAAACTGGAAAATATTGTAACACATACACTTCATACACGTGTAAGATACACACAAAACACTTCGTTATCCGAGAGGGCGTTACCTTTGACCTCGCTGTTCCAGCTCTTTGCTTTGCTCTGCTTCTGATCAGCCCGTACACCACTGCCATGTGTTATTGCACAGTCGAACGCAAACATGAGTTTCTATGGTCAGGTTCAGACCACGGACTAGGTCATTGAAAATGCAGCGTCATCGGCCTGCCACAGCTCATTGCTCGAGGTACAAGAGGCCGAGCCTCGAACCCTTCCTGTGGCGCACGATGATTCCTAGTTTCGAGAAAGCGAACGCAATGTTCTGCATTGTTAAGCGGGATTTCCTATAACGAACTGCATTTTTAGGAGGAAGACATGCGCTGCAGTCTTCATCGTAAAAATGCAGTTCGTTATAGGACCGCGCCACCATTTTCGGGAAAGCCACGCAAACTGATCACGGCGTACAATGAATACGAAGAGAGGACGACTTTGTGTAAGAAGATGACGACGACGAAAAAGAAGAGGAAACCGAAAAGAAAGACAGTGGAAGAGAAAGAAGGAGAGGGGGTGAAGGATCAGAAACAGAAGAAGACGGAAAAACAAGAATGAGCGAACGCTTAGTAAAGTACAGCGTACGCTGTCACTGTGCTGCGTCCATTTCGAAGAAGGAATGATGACACCGCACACACACTATGTTCTCAGATCTTTAAACCCCTCATTATTACACAGGGTGCGTATAGTTTGGATGCCTGGACACGCCTCTCTCCATGGTAATGAACGCGCCAATGTGGTATCACGAGAGCTCACAAACCGGGCGCCATCGGAAGAGCTGCCCAACCCAGACGATGCACCAACAGAACCGTTGGACTACACTGACACGCTAGAACGTTACAGACAAAGCCGGCGGTACTGGAACGCAAAGGCGGCCGTCGACAAGCAAATGGTGCGCTTTTTTTACTGCAGTGGGCTGTGTGTTCACAAAACGATCTGCTGACAACCAGTTCGGTTTCGCTTGCAAGGTGTCACCGTTTGCGGACGCTCCTGGTTTATGGCAGGTTTGCGCACGGCTCTGGTCCATGCAGTTCAGTGTCTCCGGAGCAGTATGAGACATTCGAGAAGTTTCGCGTGTGTGCAACTGTCAGGATCCCTGTCCCGTGTCGAGGTGCTGCTGACGTCTACATGTCACATGTTCACATGTCCAGAGTATATTTTCGAATTTTGCACAAATCACGGTAGTATACCTTTTGTGCTGCTAAACTTAACGAAGCAGGTTTTTTTTTGTTTTTGTGGGGTTTAACGTCCCAAAACCAGCTCTGATTATGAGGGACGCCGTAGTGGAGGTCTCCGGAAATTTCGACCACCTGGGGTTCTTTAACGTGCACTGACATCGCACAGCACACGGGCCTCAACATTTCGCCTCCATCGAAATGCAGCCGCCGCGGCCGGGATTCGATCCCGCGACCTTCGGATCAGCAGGCGAGTGCCATAGCCACTAGACTACCATGGCGGGGCAACGAAGCATGTTCGATTACCGGTGACGGCGACCGCATTTAGGTGGGACAGAAACGTCAATAAGTGGTAAAAGATTAACCTGTAGTCTCCCACTACGGTGTGCCTCCTGATCGCATTCAAGTTTCAGGCATGTATAGAAATACAGTACTGACTGATTTCGTTCACGGTGCGATGCCAAAGCCCGATTATCAATCACAGTAAGTAGGTATAGTTCGTGTGCTCTGAACTGGCCATATAATGTGACACGGTAACACTCGCTGATGTGGAGCGCGCTAGGCTGCGCCTGCAATACTCTCTTGCCATTGCCTGAAATAAACGTCGTAACATGTGACAATATTTCCACAGTTGTTAAAGAACGCCAGGTGGTCTAAATTTCCGGCGCCCTCCCCTTCGGCTTTTCTCTCCTTTCTATCTCTTTCGCTCCCTTTACACCCACCCCTACGGACGCTTAGCCGTTCTCCCTACATGGGCTGCAGAAATTAGCGTCCTTTCCTAACCGTACCACAATCATCTTCAAAGTTGTCCGACTGAGTGGCAGCAAGCTGAGGTCCTGTGATGTGATGTGAAATGCGGAATCCGAGGAAGTGGCCCCTCTTATGTGAGGACTGAAGAGGCAGGAAGCGTGGATTCTGGAGAGTCACTGCGTTGCGCATTGGCGGAAGGCAAACATATTCAGCCCTACTATATGACGTTATTCATAAACGGTATATAGTCTGAAATAGTCTGTACGGGATCTGTATCCGAGACTATCGATCGCCATATTTCGTCTGTCGATTTCGTTCTCTTTTCTTCTTTTGTTAGCAGCCCTGCGTGCCTGAGAGCTTTCGCTATATACTTCAACTGAGCTCAAGTGGCGAGCGACACTCGACTAATAATACAAATAAGCGCTATAGGCACAAGTTTCTGAGCACTTGTTGATTCAGCATTGGTGAAGCGACCTTCAAGCTACTGTTGCTACGATGATGCGGCACTATATATGGGCTCAGCCTAATACAAACATGGAACTACGCACTCCACTTACTTTATCAGCGCTTCGCTGAAACCGCATCCGCACCGTTTCCGCCGAACCACCAATCTCGGTGATTCGGAGAATACGCTGCTTTACCGAAACTGGTTTGTTTGTTTTGTTGATATATCGGGGGGTATAGGCGTAGAACGCAGGAAAAAATATGAGAGGTATAAGAGGTTCGGACTTTGCAATAGGCTGAATTTCCGGCGCCCTCCCCTTCGGCTTTTCTCTCCTTTCTATCTCTTTCGCTCCCTTTACACCCACCCCTACGGACGCTTAGCCGTTCTCCCTACATGGGCTGCAGAAATTAGCGTCCTTTCCTTCGACGATTAGGCAGTGCGAAAACACCTTGACTGCTGCTATTACACAACTTCGTGACGCCACTTGACATTGTCTATTGTACTACAAAGGAGTAGAGCACGTTACGAAAGGAGCGCATCGTACCAGTATTGCGTCATGGCTTCAAGCTGTTTCACGGGACTAAGATAAGAGACAAATCTGTAGCACGATCCAAAGCTTCCTTAGTAAAATATCCCATGACTGAACTGCCCGTAGAGTTGCGCCAAAACTGCCTGTTGAATCTTCACAGGCCACCGTGGCATATGTGAAAGATGCGGCAAGGGGGGAGTCCTCCCGTATTGTAGATGTAAGTGGTACTCAACACTGGTCCTCTACATGTTTACCTAGAAGCATGACTGAGAACTATGTACTCCTGCAATCTCGCCCAACAATAAACTTGTCTTTTTCGTTGGTCGTTCTCGATATACGACGATAACAACCATTACGTATATTTATCGTCATATTTATTGGACCTCCTGTCAGGCATCTTTCTATAGACAATGCAATATAAGGAGCAAAAGTATAATTAAAGAAAAACGGTGGTTGAACAAATGAATCTGTAAATTAAAGTGAAAAATCGGAAAATTTCTTTTTCCTTGTATTAGTAGATTACGTTTTCACAATACCAAAAGCAACGCTCTTGTAAGGAGAGCAAGCTTGGGAAGCTTGAAGACACGAAGAAAGAATACACAGCTGTCGACACCGCTGTGGGTTCACCGCACTCATATAAGTGACGTCATGGACCTTTAACGGCGGTCTGCTAAGGCGTACGTGATTCCTCATAGGGGAAAAAGATATACATAACCGTTCCAAGGAAGCCAGAGACTTAACACAGCATCATTCCGAAAAAAAAAAGGAAAACATTGCTGAAAATACAAAAAGAAAAGGCTCTTCTGACCTCATAAGGACCAAGTACCGGCACGCATTTACAAGCGGAACTTTGACCTTCACTTTGTCTTCTTATACTGAACATGTGATGGTGAAGCTCTCGACAACAAGAGTTCGCGAAATATAATTTGTCAGTCTAAGGCGCTTTACTGTTTCACTTTTGTGGCCCATTAAGGCAAAAAGTTAAAACAAAACAAAACACGGTGACAAAAAGAAAAGGAAAAAATGAACGCGTCAGAAGCGATGAGGTGGTCATTGAAAGTTTCGCTGTCTGGGCTTCGAATTTCACGCACATAGCGCAAGGATATATGAGTGAAATGTGAAGCACCAGACAACGTACACACAGCGTATAGTGGCATCTTTACACACCTCATCATTACACAGGGTGCGTATCGTTTGGACACCTGGAAACGCCTCTCTCCATGGCAATGAACGCGCTTATGCGGTAGCCCGATAGCTCATAAACCGGGCGCCATCGGAAGAGCTGTCCAACATCGGAAGAGCGCACCAACAAAACCACTGAACTACGCTGACACTCTAGAACATTACAGACAAAGCCGACGTTACTTTTCCCGACCACACCATGCCCTTAACCAGGAGGAAGCTGTAGGGTGGCGGAAGCTTCCTCCCGGTTAAGGGAATGGTGTGGTTGGAGGAACACCTCTTCCTATCCAACACAATATCTCTCATACTGTCCCTACTGCAGAGCGCAGCCCACAGTATATCACCGCACGTGGGAATGTACAGTCACGAGCAAAAGTTTGGATACCATGGCACCAAAAGAAACTTTAAATTCCGAGTAGCACAGCTCTACAATATGGAATCGCACCACTGCATTGCATTGGCCGAACAAGTGCACCTAGGCTGAACCACTTGATTTAAGCCAACTTACTCGGACTGCAAAGAAAAATAGCTGTTTGTGGCACCTATTGGTCTCCAAACTTTTGCTCGCGACTGTACATGTCCACCGGGCTATTCCCCTATTCCTTCAGCCTCACATTCCTCCTGGGAAACTGCGCTGACCAGCTCAGCGCCGCAGGAGCAGCGTCGGCTGATCCAGCGAGCACGTGGAGTGGCGCGAGCCAATGGAGCCCTGAAATAAGGGCTCCATTGGGAAAATACTAATAGTTTTCAATAAATGTTTGCTCTCTCTCATTCACATGAATTTTTCTCTCTCTTTTTGCCGCATAACATATTCCGTAGCCCATCCCTCTCTATCCTACGACTGACCTGCGCAGTTGACGACGTGCTTCGAACGTACGGGACCTCGACTTGTCTCGACTAGCCATCGGTCGTCGTCCTTGCGGAGGCCCTGCACCGCCGTACCCTGGAAGATGCGCGCCCCGTACCGTCTGGCTTCAGAGGCCATTGCCATGGTCAACGAGTACGGGTCAATGTGCCCATCCGCCGGATTGTACAGCCCACCCAGTACCTGCGCGAGGAAGGGAAAGCCGCATTTAGCAAGAGAAAGAGAGAAAAATAAGGAAGGGAATGTAGGGATGCTAACCAGTCAGGAGTCCGGTTGGCTACCCTATACTGGATACCCTATATTGTCTGTTCGTTCAGAAGACGATTATCTGGTCGCTTCAGTAAGCTTGTCGTAGGTTGTCTTTCTGCTTCATGTTGAGGACAGCGGCAAAAGAAGTGCTCAGTGGTCTCCTCGCGTCCACGGACATCGTATTAGCAAAAGTCATATTGAGCTATATGGGAGTCAAGTCAGCCGCAGCGTTTTTTGTCCCTCGGCGACTTAACTCTACCCGTTGGGGAAATTCGCAGGTGCAAGCGAATATCGAAAACAGGGCGTATGCATGAGTAGCTGGAGAAACTTATCATCGCTGCTGAAGTGTCTGGTTTTGAAGCAGACCTGCTCACTTTGTGTTAGTTGTCGGCGCGACCCGACGATTTTGGTATCGCATTGAACCATGGCGGATTTTTCAATGATATTTTATTCCGAAACCGTATTTATGTGCTGTAGTCAGGAGATGGATGGAAGTTCGTCGGGCCAAGTAACACGATGCTTAAGGTGTAGCGGCCACTGACCAAGTCAGTGTTTTCGATAGCTACGTTGACAACTGCCTCTGCCCTGCGCAAAAGCAAAATGCATCACACCTTCTGGGTCTTCTCGACTCGGTAGTATGTAGTAGTAATGAAATTCACTATACAGAGTGGGAGTGTGACAACAGCCTTCCCTTAAAAGACACGCTCTTGTAGTGAACCGCAATAGAACTCGCGTTTTGCTGTGCACAGAAATGTGACTCATAATGGTCATTATATAAATTTTATTTCGTTTCGCCCTACTTTCCCCGAAATGGTAATTGCCGTACAACTCCATATGCGAGCCACACGCATCTGTCTGCTCAAATGATGACAAAATGAAGGTGATGACGACGATTCGTAGCGAATAACCCACAAAGGAGTGCCATGGCATGCTTATTAACAAAGCTGAAACTCCCCCTTTGCGTATTCGGCAGCTATAAGCTGTCCACTGGAAGACAGAATGGACAAAATTAAAGACATGGCTCCTTGATTCGACGCTGCCTACGCTGAATGTGGTTACCGTTCAAAACAGGTACGTGGGAGAGCACAACATGGGCATGTTCACTACGATACATTCATGATGTGTGTCTGAGAGCTTGCATCCCTGGAACACTTTTCCAAGTAATCCTCGAACGACATCGCGAAAGAAGCTCACACCGTCATGGATCGCCTGCCGCAAGAATTTTTTTCTCTTTCGAATCCTGTAAGTGCTAGTGGAGCTACGGCGTCACATATGACATGTATGAGGAGAGTCCCACTGCCCGAGCGCGTTCATTCTTCTTTCGCCCCGACGAGCTTGCTGGAAGCTACACCGAAAAGAGGGATTGAACTGAGGGGGGGAGGGGGGGGCGGTTGAGAAAGAAGCAAGAAACCACGCCAGCGTTTACCTAGTCCGCCGCGGTGGTGTAGTGGTTACGGTACTCGGAAAAACGCTGGTTCGATCCCGGCAGCGGCAGTCGCATTTTCGATGGAGGCGAAAATGCCAGAGGCCCGTGTACTGTGCGTTGTCAGTGCACGTTAAAGAACCCCAGGTGATCTAAATTTCCGGAGCCCTCCACTACGGCCTTTCTCTCCTCTCTATCTCTTTCTCTCCCTTTCCCCCACGGACACTTAGCCGTGACCCCTGCATAGGCTGCAGAAATTAGCGTCCTTTCCTAACCGAACCCTAATCATCATCATCATCATATCATCATCATCATCATCATCATCATCATCATCATCATCATCATCATCGTTCACCATGGCCTTGAGCTATTCCTACACTTTTAGCGCATTTCCTCTTCCATAACGACGACACGCGTCCCGCAAGAGTTACTGCGGGAGCGTGGCTGCCGCTGCCCCCATGGCGACCGCGGTAACTGCTTCAGCGAATCAGCCAATTGTAGTTCTTGTCTCCTACGTAGCCTGTGCCCGCCTATTGGCGCCATTTGTTGAAAGAAGAGCGGACGCTTTCCAGCTGTGTTTTGAAACCAAATAACGAAATTCTTGGTGCGTGTAGTGCAGTAATATTCGGCTGACCACAGGCACCTCCACGACTGTCTGGGAACGTTTTCTGGCTATGCTCTCGAAATGTTGCACGGTCCCTTTAAATGTAGCAAAAGAAAGTTCATAACTAGTATTGGCAGTGCTGTGCGTGACAAAACACCTGTGTGCATACCTTGTCCACGTTGATGAAAGGCACGTGTTGCCTGATCTCGTCGACGGTGATAAGTTTCTGCGGCGCCTTGTTCCAGCCCTGACGCTGCATCTGGTACCGAAACTCGTCCATCCTGATCGGGTCCGACGCCAGCCGGATGCTGCCCGGGCGGTGAAAGCCGAGGTCCTGCAGCCGGCCAAGAGCTCAAGTCTGCAACACTTGTGAGCTATTAGAGAGTTATAGCAGCGCCGGTTTACCGTACGGCAGTCACGGTAATACCGTACCGTCATGGTCGGCAGGCGGCTATTTTAGTCGGGAAGACCTGCACTAGTTGCTCGGTGAGTACGAAAACGTCGTCGAATCATAAAACTTGCTGGTAAAGCCTTCAGAAACTCAATTTTCTGCGTGCCAACCACGACGGTACGGCATTACCGTTACCGTACGGTAAACCGCCGCTGCTAAAACTCTCTATTGAGTGCGTTAAACTCTGCCATATGCTTAAACGGCAACACCGGCATTTTTTCAGTGTCCACTGATCGTAATGAAATTTTCAGTGTGTATTCTCCTCGGCACTGTAATAATATATGCCAAACCAGGCAGTTGCAAGTCATTTAGTTTTCCTAGAAACGAATTTTAATTTTTTTTAGCGGATTCTCCTGCGGGCCACCCTGTGTTTTTGACGTCATCACCTTCAAGGCTGCCTACCCGAGCCTGCGAGACATGAAAAGCAAAACGGCGGTACTTCAGCGTTCAAATCGTCGCTGTCAAGTTCAGAAAAGCTGGCATAACTCAATACATCGTCGGATGACCTCGCCACTGTCATTTTTTCTCCATATTTCTGACGGCGGGAAGGCTGTGCCGTCATCGCATACGCTGCAAGAAACGTCTACCCGTTTCGGTTTCGGTTTGAACACGCCTTTCGGTCGGTTATTTAAAATTATTCGTGCGCTTCTGAGCAAATTGAACCACCCTGGCTGCTACAAGACTATCAGTACTATTCGAAAACATTGATATCAGAACATGGTGAAAAAACCGCCGGAGTTGCCCTTTAAAGGAAAAAAAAAAGTTAAAATAAACGTCAATCCGAGCTACGCTTTGTGTATGTATTGTGCTTATTAAACAGACCGACCCCACCAACCTCTGACCACAAAGGTACACACAGGCGACTGTTAGTTGTTAGTGGACGCCAGTCGCACGAACTTTACTGAAGTTCTGCGGATATTTTCTGAAAGTATTACGGATATAATACTGCAGCACCGCAGGTGCGTCTTCTTTTAAAACCTGCCCCTGGAAAAATATTGCTACGGCGATGGTGGGAGTGTATACGTAATGTATTTACAGTATATATACAGGTTAAGGTAATCTGATCAAAATGATTGACCTGCAACAGCACGCAGCAGCCACATTCTCATGACCTTCATCCTCTTCCTTTATCCCTCCGTAACAGGACCGCGCCGGAGGCTGAAGCACCATCTCGGTGCACATCTGGCGAAGAATTGCGAGCGAAGTAATGATATCATCCCCATAACAATATTTTTGATGCTTTTCTGATCCCTTTGTTCTCAACGGATAGTGTCTTCCTCGTGAGGGTTAAAGAACTTTGGAACTACAGGCAGCACCGTCAACACAGACGATTTCAGCTCGATTTCACTCGCTTGTATTGCAACGGTTCGCGCACGTCTCACATCACGTATACCCATTTCGTTGTTCATGTGACTTCGCTGCTGTGGCCTTGCGATCGAGTGGACAGCGATTACTGCTGCCTTTTCGCATTGAAAGCAGTGATAGCAATGATTGATCAGCGTGATAACCGATGAAAGCATTTTTTTTTTCTCTCAAGCCTCTTAGAGGACAATGTCACTCGTCCGTCCACCTACTCGTCCAGTGTCCAGTTGAAGTGCGGCGAACAAATTGATGCTGTCGTAGTGTATCCTCTTCATGTTGATACCAGGGTTGTACAATGCCGCAAGGCCAGCCTGCAAGAACGACTCCAATTAGGCTGCAACTGTGAAGTGTTTTATTGATTGATTGATTGATTGATTGATTGGTTGATTCTGAAATTCATGTGTGATAAAAGCGTAATATAGTGAAGCTTACATTAAAGTAAGCTAAATTAATTCAATGTCACGCGTTAGTTAAAGGGTGCCCGACTAACACATGTAAACTGCTTGTACTTGAAGACATGACAGGAAATGTTATGGTTATACAAATGGAACAATTTAGAAGTTGCTGAGAAACAGAAAGAAAGAGCGGTTATTTATTATCAAAATACTATGTGGTGATTGTTACTGACTGTAGAAACGTGCCGTGAGATCTAATTACACATGGCTGTTATTATTGGGGGTTTTTAGACGACACCATGGAGGAATCTCCTTTACTGCCTCTCGAATCTGCGATCTCCCCTTGCATGTATAAACCACATTTTACAATGTTATGATGTGCAGTAAACTAAGATCGAAGCACAAGAAGAGGAGAAAAAATAAACGGGAGGAAAAACAATATATTGTGCATGTTGTAGCCCTCAAGTCCTTGTCTATTCGAATCAAAATGCGATACAGCAGGGGAATACAAATACAGCAATCAGCCGGTGGTCTGGATGGATCAATCAATCAATCAATCAATCAATCAATCAATCAATCAATCAATCAATGGGGGCGTGGCATACCGCGTGCCATGTTGAACCCGCCGTCAGCTCGCTTTTTTCTAGCAGCACGACGCTCGGGTTTCCCAACCTGGCCAAGTGGTAAGTGAGGCTGGTGCCCACGGCGCCACCTCCGATCACAGCCACCTCAACGACGGAAGGCAGTGCCTCGGTGGCTGCCTCCGTCCTTGCCTCGTGCGCTGCCGCTTTCGTGCTGCAAAGTATTGTACATCGAAGGACATATTAAGCGATAAAGAACGGTTTACTGACTATTAGGTAACTGAACCAGCAAAGTGGCGTAGAAGAAACACGTATTGAAAAATTGAGACGACATGATCAGGGGAGCCGAAGGAATCTTCGACAGTCACGACCGTACGAATGAAACCGCCGATGAAGCCAGTGAAAGGTTAAAATTAAAAAGAATAATTAGTTGCTTTCTTTTTATTGCACTAATTTGCATGTCGATATTATTATGCATTCTATGGCTTCGTGTGGAATTTATGAGCTAGAGAATGCGCTAATTATTTCGTGGTGTGGTAAATACACTAATGTACGGCACGTTAGAGTCTGAGCAAACTATCACAGGCCTGTTGTGTACTTTCCCTAAATAGAATGTACGACGCATATCGTTACAGGTACTGCGTTGGACTCCACAAGCACATTTTCAGGGGCGAAGGTTGTTAGGCCGTAATCGCATCCGTCTATGGCACGGAAAATTTTTCGTACCCCACTGAAGTTATTGAGAAACGCCGCCTTCAGTGACCTACTGCAGTCATTGTGTGAACGCGCTGTGCTCGCGCTCTCTCCTTTCCCCTTTCCAATGCCTGTTGCTTACCCCATTTGTAGGGTAGCAAACCGGATGCCCATCTGGTTGACCTGCCTGCTTTTCCCGTCTTTGCTCTTTCTCTCGCTTGCATGCTAATTTGTAAATCATTGTTGCAAGACGGGATAGACACCGGTAACGGCTCCACGTGGACGCTTATTGTATTGTCACAGGGTCGCTTCACTCAGTCTGGCAATATCTCTTATAAAGGACACTTATCGAATGAATGGATATTGCTTGAACGACATTTATATGAAATGCATAGCCGACTAATTAACAAAGGCTTCGTTGACTTTTGAACCAATTGCTATTCGTCGCGTGTTGCAGTACGTGCACGGGAAGTTTTGTCGGTGGGTTCGCAAAGACTCATACGCTTTGAGCTAATTCCGAGGACGATCGCAATTTCGCGATATTTATTTCCAACAAGCGTGCCGAAATGCACTGGTGTGCTGTGCTTCAAATGCCCTTTCTAGCAGCTGAGTTGTTCGACATTCAGGTTGATCCGTAGGGAGCGTCCGGTGTGTCACACGGAAGGGAAAAGCGAACCCTTTCTTGCGGCCGACCCACTACTCACACTGATAAATGATAGTGGCTATGCGAAGGACAAGAAAGAAAGAAAGAAAGAAAGAAAGAAAGAAAGAAAGAAAGAAAGAAAGAAAGAAAGAAAGAAAGAAAGAAAGGAGCCTCGGGTTGTGCAAGTGGGAACAGGGGGCCCGCGCTTGCCCTCAGCCTATTGCTATAGTGCAACATAATAGCGATAAACATTTTTATTTAAGTACTTTCACGTTTAAATAAAAAAAGGACTTGTCCCAGCTCCGCTGTTTATTCAGATTTCACAGGAATTGAACTGAATTTACTTGTTTTTCTTCAATACATAAAACAACGCCTCGTTTCTGTATTCCTTGTTTCATAAAAAAAGAAGTAAGTGCTACAACTGTGTATGTTTAGCGGGAGCGGTGCTTGCGCGTGTACTTTTTTTCAGTGCATTTCTTTCAGTGCACATAACGGTGCTTTGTTAGTGTATATGCAAAAACAGTGTACCTCAAGCGTGCTTGGTTACTGTGCTGTTGTTATGTGGGGTTTAACGTCCCAAAACCAGCTCTGATTGTGAGATTGATTTCTGGGGTTTTACGTCTCAAAACCAGCCATGATTATGAGAGACGCCGTAGTGCAGGGCTCCGGAAATTTCGACCACCTGGGCTTCTTTTAACGTGCACTGACATCGCACAGCATACAGGCTTCAACATTTCGCCTCCATCGAAATGCAGCCGCCGCAGCAGGGATTCGATCCCGCGACCCTCGGATCAGCAGCCGAGTACCATAGCCACTAGACCACTGTGGCGGGGCTTAGTTACTGTACTAAAATCTTTTTATCGATGCGAAGTGGCACGTGTCGGCGCATATTTGTTCAGTGCTATACGTTGATGCATTCGTATAGAGATGAAGTCAACCGCGGAGCGGCAGCTATTTGCAAATTTCAACCGAGAGTACACGTCGATTGTCCAGGGATGGGTGGTTTATCTTCAGATAACGCGTCCTTCTGATCACGCGCGCACCCACAACGTTATCTCTCGGGTACCTCGTCCTGTTTGTTTGTCTGACGACGAAGGACTCCGGCGCTGAGGAAGAGTTGTAGCAAGTCTTGGCGATTATAACAACAAACGGTCTTACGCAAACTGCCGCGTGGGCTCGTGGGCTACGAAGGTTTGAAATAAGGCCTTGCTTTTCTTTTTTTCTTTTTCTGAGGAGGGGTTAGCGCAATTCGCGTAAAACAAAAGCGGGATTACCGTCGACTAGGAGCGTTGAGATAACAACGTATTAGATTAACGTATTTTGATATCAGTCTCACGTTCACAAGCGAGTAGTAATGTGTGATCATTTCAAAGATCCATTCCTCCCTAATCAAATAAAGCGAATGAAATTCGAGAGTGCTTTATGCTCTGAAACAATATCATTAATTTTATTTCTAGGGTGTTACGTCCCAGAACCAAGATATGATTATGAGAGACGCCGTAGTGGAGGGCTCCGCAAATTTCGATCATTCGGGGTTTTTACCGTGCACCGTAGTCGCACAGTACCTCAACATTTTGCCTCCATCGACATGCAGCCGCCGCGTCCGGGATTCGATCTCGCGACCTTCGGATCAGCAGCCGAGTGCCATTGCGACTAGACCACCGTGGTGGGGCCACGATATGATTGTGAGGCACAGTGTAATAGGGGAGGGGAGCGGTTTGTCCAAAATTTCGATTTCTAGTGATGTATAAATAAATGGGGGAGGGGGACTCTGGGTTAATTTTAACCCGAGCACTGGAGTTCATTGGCGCGTACCTTAGTATGAGTGCACTGGTGTTTTGGCATTTCACCACCATAGGAATGCGGTAGCTTTGGGTATAAAACCTGCGTCTTCGAGCAATGCAGCGCAACTCCACATAACCGTTATCGCCATAAGAAGGGCCCCTTAATCCCAGTTTTGCGATTAGAAACACGATGAGCAGAGGCGATAGCGGCGCTCGTCATTTTGGTCCAGAACGCTGAGCGCACACAAAAACAAATAGCGCCGATTACGTTAGCCTTAGGCGGGCGGGCAGTGAACCCTCAGCGACAGCATTTTGTACGTTCTAATCGGCACCGCACTGTCGCCATCTCTACCAGATCGCGAAGACGTGCGTGCAGTGAGTGTAGCACGCTCGCAGCTCAGTGAAGCCGCGGGCAGTTTGCTGGTCTGAGAGAGAGAGAGAGACAATCCCCACCTCAGTTGCCGTGCGTAGAGGCGATCGGAGCGTCTCGCGCAATGTCGCAGCTGGCTTGCAGGTCGACGCAAAACATCGGCTGGTACGCGTCCCAAGGTCGCCATCGTCCTCCTCCTCCGCCGCCTCTGCGTCAGCGCGCGAAAGACGAGCTTGCGTTGTGCGCTTACGCGATCTCACAATGCAGCATCGCGCGTCGATGATGCTGCGAGGCACGGAGACGAAACAAAGGTTTGGAAACTAAACTCCGCTCCGGGAGTGCTTTTGTAGGGTGGCTCGAACGGCGCCAACTGAGGACAGCTGGCTGTGTTCACATTCGCGTGGCTTCTTGGCGCTATTTCTTGGAGAGGCGACCCTTATCAAGAAATGCGTGTTAGGGGCATGGGACTTCAGGACACGTGTTAGCTAGCCGCAGACGCCAGACACCGGCCCCCTCCTCCTCCTACAAACCCTCCTGCTCTCCCTCTTTCACTCAACCGGCCGCGGGCTGCTGCGATCCGGATGAGAGCCAGAAGTGCATGCCGTTTGTTGTTGTCTGATGAAACGGTGTCTTCCTTCTCCTCCACCGGCAACCTCCCTTGTTAGAGAGTCTCTCCCGCTCCCGTCTGAAAGGATGAGCAGTGAGAGGTAGAAAGAGACAAAAGAGGGAGGGGGGTTAGGGGGGCGGGGCACCGCGTGAGCGCAGATCGAATCTCTGAACGGTTGAAGGGCAGCCGTACGCGCGACACGTGCACCGTTGTGGGAGCGCCCTTACTATACAGTCCCGAAGAGAGATTGATATGATTTTGTTTCCTGCTTTCTCCACCCTCACTTATACAGGAACATGTACTTACGGTGGGAGAGGGAGACGAGGGTTTCGGGCCGTGTGCACATCGAGCCCCTATTTAGGTGGGGTCTCTCCGCCGCGAGCAAATTCCTTCGTCCCACCGCCGGTGTCGGAGTGCAACAAGTGGTCCCCCTGCTGCCCCGACAGATACCGCCATGGTAAGCCCCAAGTAGAAAATTCGCCCTGCTTCCCTTGAGAAGACGCTCTGGCTTTCTCCTTATCTGAGCGTAGTGCCGTTTCCTTTTTGTCTTATTTTATGTCAAGACTTCCTCGTGCGTCGACACAGGTGTGCCCGCCCCAATCTAATCAGAAAGACGGTGTCCCTTCTGTAATTTCGACACCCGCGAATAGTAATTCCTCTTTTACCGTTCGGAAAGCTCTGAGAAGCCAGTGTTATGGCTGGAGGGGACATTCTGTTTTGAACGTTTCGCCCGTGCACAGCAAAAGCACTGTTTCCGACCCTGCGATAGGTGTGAAGATGTCCAAAACTTCGATATTTTGTGTCCTCTGATGAGAGAGCAAACTTAACACCAAATGTTTCTTAAAACGTGTTTTCCATTCATTCATCGTTATCTGATTCTAAGTTTTGCGATCCATCATTTTAGGGCAGTGTCACAGTATTTACGAGTCGTTAGTTCATGATTACTCGCTTACGTACGCTCCAACGAAAAATCCCCGCCACCTTCCACTCCGTGAAGAGGGTAGAACAGCGACGCCGTATATTACTTATGCTGACAAGCTCGCACCAAACAGACCGTCCTCTGTTTCTGTTTTCCTTGATTTCTTTCCTTGTCTAGCCTGACCTACCGCCCAAACGGAACACTTCGGATTAACGTCGCGTTGCGGCTCGTTAACGTGTACCTCAATGCAGCCACTCATGCGTTTCTTTCTTTCTTTCTTTCTTTCTTTCTTTCTTTCTTTCTTTCTTTCTTTCTTTCTTTCTTTCTTTCTTTCTTTCTTTCTTTCTTTCTTTCTTGTTTCCTTGCAATTCGCGCTTGGGAAAGGCCGTCGCGGATTCGGGGATCGAACCCGCCAGTTCGAGTTAAACACACACACGCACGCATACGAAACTTATTCCGCACAGTGTCCGAAGTTCTCTGCACCTTACACGGTACACACCTTCGGCATCGGCCCATTAATTATCATGTAGAACTGCGTGACATCGGCCACATGCATCGGACAGAGAAGGCTCGGCCCAGAACAGCTTAGCCGTTGAAAACGTCGTACAGAGTATAGTCCGCGCCCCTCCACGTGTCTGTCTGGCAGTGAGTCGCGTTTGTTTCAGAGCTTTTCGCTGCTAAACCATCCGAGTGAATGCACGGCACTGCACATATTCTTATTATTCGTTAGTGGGTGAATCACGCTGACTAAAACGGTTCATACAGGATGCAGCAGGCATTGTTGGACATGGCGACGGTGACAGATTACTTCCCGCATCTCAACATCCTGCACGGTTTCACTGTATAGCAGTCGCCATTACTCTCGCGTAAGTGCGAGATGCTTCCTGCCGCGATCGCCTCGGCCTGCCGGTGCCGCTCGATCGCTTTCCCAAGATAATTTTATATAACGCTTCAACTTGATGCGGCGCTGCAAGTCGAATCCTCGAAGAGTGCACCCGATAGTCTATGCTCGAACGTTTAATGCTGACGTTTGTGACACAAAACCTCATTGTCGGTAAAAAAGAAAAAAAAAAGAACTTAATTCAGGTAAGCAATGCACTAGACCAGCTTATAAATATTGAGCTTGGTAGTACAAGTGTCACCGCAACGCTCTAAAAGTGACTTTCATAACACCCATCCATACATCCACAGCGGAAGCACTTGAGCTGGAGACTAGCAAGTGGCAAGGAGAGGCCACTCGCGGCCATTTTCCACAGAGTACCGGTATGATTTTCATTGTACCATTTTTCCAAGAGAACGTAGACAAGAGATAAAAAGAGACTGGGTACTCTTTTGTCCGAACCTTGACAAGATAGGTTGTTGTCACCCAGCCCAAGGAACGGGCTGGACAAGCTGGGCAACTTAGCCTTGAGACTGACATTCTCCTCATGTTGGCCGACTGCCAGATGCTCTATGGAGCACGTAGACCATACCATGGCTCGAGATAAATTTCTGGCGGCGGCCGAGCTTGGTAGGTATTTATTCCTGAGGTAACGATCCAAACCACAGCTCGCTTATTGCTCGACAAACCTAGGGCCAAGCTTCTAACGTGTAGCTATTTCGACGCGAGGTAGAAATGTTCGCTGATGATATCGCTCATATTTACGTGATATAGGAGACATGATTTCTTCCGGAAGTACTAATTCGGCGGTAACTTCAACGGCGTATTTCAGTGGACCAATCAGACACCAGAAACTTCTTATTGCGTGCCCTTGGACAGAAGTTCGTGGCTAATTTTCTACCAGCGTAGTCAGCCACAAGCGTATCCTGCGTATTATACTTATCGCGTGTCCAGTCGAGAAATATTGGCAACCATCGACCTCCCACCGTTGTGTCAACAGTTGGCCGTCGGTCTAGACACGGGACGGGCGACTGACTCATTTGGCAGCTGTTACGTTGCCGCATGTTTCTCATCCCCCTCTCCCTCGTTTTAAACGGAGATTGGGTTGCGTGTAATGAACGTGGCCAAGGAGTCAAGGAGAAGCATTTGTTGCCTCCGACGAAGACAATATTACCTAAAGATTGGCTCCAACTTGAACCCACCATTATAACTCTTCCCCAGCGAATAGCCTAAACGTTCTGCGAACCTACTGTTTTATATGGATTACTGCGATTTCGCGTTATGTAACGTGGCTGGAGATATGAGAACCTCACCGACCCTCGTTACAGCTACGGCGTTACAGTACCAAGAATCATGACTTATCACTGTTTCTGCCTTATAGTTTCGCCATGCATGACAAGATCCGATAGGACACAAAACGACAGTGTTATGAAAATGTGCACTTACGTCTGCGCACACCAGTTGCACGGCAGACACAAAGACAACGAATTAACTAAAGTGGTGTCGTACACTCAGTGAGATCCCTCCCATTCTCTTCCGCATCTTCATTACCGTAAGATTTTACAAGTATTTGTATTACTTCGCGTCCGGTTGTTTGATAACCTATAGGAATTCAGTTCGAGCTACGTCCGTAAAACCACACGGCGACCACCACTTCATGTGTCTCCAGTCTCCACGGAAATGCGATGAAAATAGAGCGTTCTCTCTAAACTGATTGGCGACTGATTTGCCATTGAACTCCTCGGCAGTAAGCGGCTGTGTGCTTAGAAAAAACAAAAATAGGGAAGCTATTTAGAATACTGTACAATGGGGGAGCTCGGTGCAATTGTCTGAATATCCACACACTCAGTCTGGGGTGTAGCACATTCTTCACGACAAAATCGCATATTTCGGCCGCTTATATATGGCTCGACCGAACTCATCTTTCGATAAAGTTGATTAGGAGCCTAAAGAAGGTTCGCAAGTTTAAATGCCTATGTATGGATTGACGTGGTCTTTCTAACTGTAACGCGTACATTATTGCTTGGACGTAGACAAAGTAAATTTGTGTGCTTATTAAAAAAAAGAAGACTGCTTGAGAACTGAAAAATGTATTCGTATTTGAAACAGTACCCCTGAAACGTGATGTTAAACGTGATTCGAGGGATCCACTGCACCTCGTGAGAGGGACACAAATTTACAGCACGCGTTTAGTTTCTCAGTGTTTGGAAAAGGCCATATGGCGTTGTTTATCCACGAACCTTCCCGCGTGTACGAAAACTACAAGGCTGATCACTATATAGATAAGTGGGCTAAGGGTACTTCGTAGCGCGCGGCTATATGCAGTTGAACGAACTTGCTGTTCATGGACTTTTCTGTCGGCTCGAATCAGCGTTCTGCAGCAGCTCAGATCTTCTTATCTTGGCATACCCTTTGTTAACTTACACGTCGAGTACCTGCATAAAAACATGCATGACAATTCGGACTCGGTTTTTGCCGACTCTCGAGCAATCATTCGCGTCAGCAGCGATTCTCGCTGATCCGTCATTACTGTCGAACAGCCGATACTTTCGCTCGCGTTCCAGGCATTCGTATCTTTGCAAAGATAGGAACTGTCGCAGTTCCCAGATTTAAATGGCTTTAAAGAAATAATAGAGAGAGTAACATCACTGTAATACAGCCCAGGCGAAAAAAGGTAAGAAGAAGACAAGGAGGATAACAGGGCTGCGCCAGGCTCGTTGCCCCTGCATTGAGGGTGGTGGCAGAAAAATTGAAATGAGAAGGGGAATACCACTGTCAAAGCCGTCGACGTTGTAGCACTTGCATGTTGGTTGTCACAGGCGGTAAGTAACTGCAATATCTTTGAGTAACTGCAGCAGCAATTCGTTTCTTTTCCGTGGCTGTGATGTGCAGTCCTGTAACACCAAGGCACTGCCGATAGCCCAAGCGTTACCGTTTAGCTGAGTTAGAGCTTTGTGCAAGTTCATCGCTTCATTTTCAAGAGACAGGTAGTAACACAGGAAGCGTTCAGTGGTCTCATCGACATCGATGTCCTTGCAATCGGTGCTATCGGGAATTGGAATGTTAAAAGGCCCTTCATCCAGCCCGAGGTAGAAATTTCCGGCGTTCGTGCACCAGCCTGCAAGAAACACGAAGCCGCAATAATTTTTGGGACTTTGCCGTTATGGCAGAGTTGCAGGCGTTTGATGATCAAAAGGGCAGCCGCCGCTCATCTTCAAGAGGAAAAAACGGAACGCTAAAAAACGACACACAAAGAAGGAGGCTACACACAGGACTGGCGCTCCTTCTTTGTGTGTCGTTTTTTAGCGCTCCGTTTTTTTTCCTTTTGAAGCATGAACCGACTCGCCCAACGACAAGTTGTACTAAGCCGCTCATCTGTCGCTTTCTTCCGCTCCTCTCACCCAGTCTGTCTCCTCGCTGCGGTCCTCTGAGCTCCAGCCGTGACGTCACAACTACGTCACATTAGGAGCGTCATGTTGGCACTAGGCTGTTGATCCGAAGGTCGCGGGATCGAATCCTGGCCGCGGTGGCTGCATTTTGATGGAGGCAAAACGTTGAGGCCCACGTACTGCGGGATGTCAGTGCGCGTTAAAGAAAGCCTGGTGGTAGAGATTTCCGGAGCCCTCCACTCGTCTCTCATGATCACGTCGTGGTTTTGGGACGTAAAACCCCAGAAATCAATCAAGTAAAATCAAAGACCAGGTTAGAGCAGCCGCACTTGCGGCGAGTACAATACCACGGCCGACATAATGCGCAGTTACAATACAGAGAGTAGTGGTTAGTGTATCGGGCTCTTCGACTACATTCCGGTAACACCCTGGCGTGACAAGCCGCGCTCCCTGTAAGTGTCCTGAACGCTATCATGCATACGCTGCCTATCCCGAATGAAGCCCGCTCTACAGTATCTGCAATCCCATGTCCTGATAAAAAGATAACTTCGTTTTTGTTAACAAGGATATTCATAAAATTTCGCTCATTACAGTAAGCTAGAGAGCGCGGAAGGCTTACAATTCCTCCTGATTCCATCAATTACTCTTCATGTTTGCAAATTCTTTGCAGATACCCGAGCATATATCATATAAACATGTATTGTACGCACGAACTCTGCTGTTTCGAATGTTTTATTCTAATTCCACTTCTGCACACTTTCAAATGGCAACTTCGATAAATGAGATTACTGAATTTCAGTAGGTGGTCGCGGGCTTAATTTACGAGGGTAGTTGTCGCACTTTGCAATAAGGTGGCATGCTGTAACGCTCCTGTGCACTTAGATATAGATGCTTGGCCGACAACCCGAATTTGCTCAAATTCATTCATTCATTCATTCATTCATTCATTCATTCATTCATTCATTCATTCATTCATTCATTCAATTCTCCTGTACAGGTGGAGTTGTTCTTTTTTTTTTTTGCGCTCTTCGTGTATATGCCAAGCGCTTCGAAACGTGATGTGCGGTGCTCGTACACAGCAGATGACAGGCTCGTCATGAAATCCAGCAGAGTTAGATTCATTACTCAGTGTTTTGTACAGCGAGGAAGCTAGCGACCAACGAACGGTGATAGATTTTCTTTTTGTCCGAGAATGTCTCGTGGGATATATCATGCATGCACGTGCACATAAACAAAAGCGCAGATGTCAACTTCTCGTACGAAATTTCAGCCGCCGCGTTCAGCGAACTTATGGTCCACGAGCTCACGCCTCCCACAAAACGTCTGTTGGATCAAGCTAGTACATTGATTTTGTCAGCAAGTAGTATCATTTTCCGCACACATTGCTAATGACGTATTCGGGTATCGGACCGCAGGTCCATTCGGATAAAGGCGCGCTACGCCCCATCATGCACGTAGACTCCAAAGAGCGGCTTCCCCAAGCAGAGATAGTTGGTGGAGTCTGACAACGCTTGCTGATAACAGCGTCGTAAAGTGCGCGAGAAATGTTCTAAAAAAAGGGTCGCAGCGATATCACCCGTACATCCAGCGCTTTCTGCGCGTCGAGTGAGCCTGCAGTTAAGAGCGGAGCTCTTTAAGCCGAGCGTTAGGTGTTACCGTGTGAGCATAAAACTATCATCTTCATGAAATATGTGCGCGTGAATTTCTTCTATGAAATGCACGCAATTTGCGCTCACACTTCTTTCTTTTCTTGCCCTCATGCCTTCAGCCCACCGGTACATAAAGGCGGATGTGTTTCATAGCATAGCATGGACTGGTATAGTATAGCAAAGGGTGAGAAAGGGAAGCGAGGATGAGGAGGATGGGACAGGTTAAAGCATATTGTCACGGTGCAAGAACAGGGACGAAGACGACGATCTCGAGGGGAACAAAGAAGACGCAGGAGTGGGGCGCAGGCTGACGGTCCGCCATTGGTGCAGCACCGGCTAATCTCCCCGTTGTAAAATAGATTACCAGTCGTAGCTTGTGTTAGGTGGCACAAGATCGAAGTAGGTCCTCAATAACTGGGGATAGGAAGTAACGGCCCCTGTCCGTGAGAAGCTGGCGAGGAGCTCAATGGTGTAAGATAACATCCTGCAGCAGAAAGTCGGCAACGTCAGTATATCCTAGCATTGTATAGTGCAGTATAGAAATAACAAGGGATGGGAATGGGAAAAGAGGATGAGGAGGAGGGGAGTTTAGGGCACGGCATTGTCTTGTACAGTATAGTATAGCAAGGGGTGAGAAAGGGAAGTGAGTGTGAAGATGAGGGAAAGGAGGGAAGCGCCACCAGCTCTGCTGCTTCCTGAGCCTTCGCACCGCTAGTGCGGAGCTGCCTCATTTTTTTGCCCTCACGCTGTTTTGCTCTAGCTTTATAGTTTGCTCACCTGATAAAGCGACCGTCTCAGGGAAGCGTTGGTTGCCACTGTGCTTTACTCCCCTCCTCGTCACTCTATCTTCCTTCTCGAACCCCCTTGCTGTCCTATGGCTATCCTATACTATTAAACGCCGCGGCTGCGGTAACCGAACCCGGAACTACGAGCGGCACCTGAACTTTTCTGCGCCTCACACGGTGCGCAGCCTCCAGGACCGGTGGTCCACATTTCGTGTTTAAGGCGACGTTTTGGCTCCAACTCGACCTGGCGACGCCGCGACAGCACGCGGCGCGTGCAGCGCTTTTTGTGTTGTGATTTGCTATGAAATGCATCCGCATTTGTGTATTAGCGGGCTAGGGGAATGAGTCCAGGAGAAGAAAGAAGTGCCCGCGTAGACGCCATGCATTTCACTGAAAAAGTGAACACACGCTTGTTTCCTGATCATGGTGGTTTTCTGCGGATTTCTGACGATTTAACGAAAAATGTTTACAGCTTTGCCGTTAATAATAGACAATTAGGAGTACTTTTCGATCGTCAGACCTATCTTAGAGTACGCCTGTATGGCTTGGGACCCGCAAACTAAAAATCTTTCTAATATGCTCGAGCTGGTGCAGAACCGCGCAGCACGTTTCGTTAGTAGTAATTACGACTTTACTTTTAGTGTTACTGCGATTAAGGATAGGCTGGAGTGGGAACTATTAAGAACACGTAGAAAAAACGTAAGGCTGGAAATGCTTTTCAAAATTTTTTTACGGCATGGTTAAAATAACTAAAGAATCGTACCTTTTACCTCCGCATTTCTTTTCCGAAAGAACCGATCACTCTTTAATAATAAGAAATATATTTTGCAGAACAAAGGCGCTCCAAAACACTCCTTTTTTCCACACACAATCTCCCAATGGAACCAGCTTCCCCAGGAAATCACCGATTGTCGCACAGATGCATCATTCAGAGCACTTATAGGGCACTTATAGTCATCCTCTTCTTAATTTTTTTCTGTTTTTGTGTTATTGTAGTTTCCAAAGTTACCATTTTTCTGTAAGTATGTTTCCCTGTGTATTTCCCTCTGCAATAATGCCCTCGGGCGCTGCAGTTTTTTAAAATAAATAAATAAAGAAACTGATACCAATTAAGGCAAAGCGGTTTGTAGCATCGATCAGCATCAAGGAGTGTTCATGAAAGAGCTGAATTTCTTTTTTCAAATGGATATTTTCTTTCTGAGAAATCATAGAGGATTTCCTTGCAGCTGTGTGCTACAAACGGGTGGAAGGCAATTTTATTCCCTTTCAAATCAAATTACAACAATCAATATGAATTCACCTTGTAGAACCTCAACTACTTTTCCACAAAAAAAAAAAAAATCACACAGTTTATGTGAAACCTATAAGTGCGTCACCCTGGTCATGTGACCCTCCCAAAATTTGCCTGGCATAGTGCACGTACGTACCTAGCATAAAACGGCGCACGGATACACTCAAGGCCCAGCATCAGAATACGGCCAAGCGCCTATACCGCCTGGCTATAGCAATGGCGAAGACTACCGCACTTATTCGCACTGTTAATGTTGAAATATTGTCTAATACTAATAACAGTATTGATATAATGCTGCTGATAACGCCAACAATAATGCTAACTAATAATAATGACTCATTCTAGCACTGACTAATGTTGCCTTGTGCTGACTAAATTTTGGCAATCTACGGCTATAATCGGTGGCCATTATCTACGGCTCTGTACTAAACGAGTAAATCTGTACTACAACGTGTCTGTCTCGATCCGTCATATTTAGCCCCGCCACGGTGGTCTAGTGGTTATGGCACTCGGCTGCTGATCCGAAGGTCGTGGAATCGAATCCCGGCCGCGGCGGCCGCATTTCGATGGAGGCGAAATGTTGAGGCCCGTGTGCTGTGCGATGTCAGTGCACGTTAAAGAACCCCAGGTGGTCGAAATTTCCGGATCCCTCCACTACGGTATCTCTCATAATCAGAACTGGTTTTGGGACGTTAAACCCCACAAATCAACCAATCCGTCATATTTATCGCACGCTACCTGAAGCTGTAAATTAAAAATAAAATCGGTGCGTTTTTTTTATTCATTAGATTGTTACAATAATAACTAGATGTCACAACTGTACCTGGCGGGTGCAGACAAGCATGCTCGTCAAGAGTGCACACAGTGCCGGTTCGTTGCACAATCAGACGTTGTCCGGCACGCGCCGCGCTGGGCAAACATTCAATGTCGAGTAAATAAACCCCACGCTCAATCTCGACGACATCCGGCTAGCGATAAGAGAAGAGAGACTGCGTGAGCTCTTATCGACGTTACGTGCTTTTCCGCGGCAGATTTTGAAGTGCCTTCGGAGCATTGCAGACGTAGAGGGAGGGGAAGAAAGAAATGCACGTTTGCATTGTTGCAGTGCAGAGAAAGTTGGTCGCACCGAGTCGCACTCGACTGACTTGCTGTATCGGCGTATTGTGCGTTAACCCCTCCTAGTCACGGCGTACACATTTTTTTTTTAGCATTTGCTTTTAGCAACGAAGCTGCTAAAGCTATCCGTAAGAACTCTGTCGTGCCAGTTTTAACAGCGAAGCTGTTTAATCTCGTAATTTTTCTGGCATCTTGCAGTACCACGTGACTTTTCTATACGTGATATTGGCGGAAAATTGTCACGTGACATTTCCTTACATGAGGGAAAATGTCACGTGTCACTGCGTCACGTGATTTGGGCAGGAACATGTCACGTGACATTTCGTTCGATTATTTTGGGGGAACATGTCACGTGAAAGTGCGCAAGTTGTTATTCTGCGGGCGATTATTACTCTGCTATGAGTTCGATCCTGCTATGCTATGAGTTCGATTCCCAGCGGATCACAGCAAATTTTTCTGTGAATTTTTTGTTTGTTGTACTTACACGTATGTTTTACTGCGTCACATCCGTTACGGAAGTGATGTGTGGGGTCGTGGTGGACCCCGGCATAAAACACTTTCTTGTTAAAAAGAAATCGATGGGCAACTGAATCAGTGGATCGAGGCTGAATGAAAGATATACATTGCTGCTTATACATCGAATAGGCAACGTTAGCCGACGCTATCTAGCGTTTAGCGAACTCTATTCCACGTTAGCAGCCGCATGTAGCAGATCGCGTAAGTACAATGTAGTTGAATTTGGTCAGGCAGTCTAGACCACGTACGGTTCAGCTGCGGAAAGTGGGTAACAGATCTAGCAAAACACTGCCTTGAAAAGTAAGTTGCGCGCACAAGTTCGCACATCTTGAAAGCAGGTTCTAGTACTGATTGCCATAAAAATAACTTCCGACTCTTATTGGGACAAACGCCATTGTTGTACAAGAAACAACCAGCTCGATGTCTTACCGTATCGCCCGCAAAATAACAAGCAGTTCCGATTTTCAATAAAGAGCCTTCTCTTCCTCTCTCTTCCAGAGGGACGAGTCTCACTTCCTTTTAACCGCTTCCCAGATAACTGTTTTCAAAGGTGGTAGAAACCGTTCGATCTCCAGCCAGGCAAACATATTGCTTCGCCACGGCCACCGGCTGTTTTTTCAGAATGTTGTGCGTCTCGCTCGCCCCGCTGTCAGCGGGTTTCCCTGCTGTTTTCCTCCACAAATAAGAGCGCGATTGTTTTAGCGATACGCAGACAAAAACCCATTACTGCTTTCCGTATCTTACAACCTCAACGAGCATTCTGTAAGGCGCTACAAAAAAGAGCCAGGCCTGCGCAAAATCGCAGGACAGTGACAGCGTAAGCTGTCACTGTCCTCCGGAGCGACCTGCTTAGAGGCCATTGTAAACGCTTGGGGAAACTAGTGCAAGTGCAGGTGGTAGGTATACCCTGAGCCATAACTCTGCGATTTGAGCTTCTCTTTGCACAGCGGTCTGTGCCCGAGGTTGCCTTGCTGCAGCCGCGCGCGTAGCTCTGCGATTCACTTCATCAGCAGCGGTCCGCACCTTGCGAGGAGGCGCCATCAGGCATATGGAAGAGCAAAGTCAGGTTTCTGTCGGGGCTGCGCACGTCGCCTGTCGCGTGACGCATGGCACGATGCGACAAAACTGCTTCACGAGGCAGCGCTTCGTAAAACTGCTTCACGAAGAGCGAGGCGCCAAAAGCGGCCGTTGTTGTGGTCTCATAACAGCTTGCGCTGTAAAACGGCCGTTGTGGTGATCTCATAAGAGCTTACGCTGTAAAAGATGAAGGGCGGTGGCGGGATCAGGACGAGCTTCGACTATCGTGGGCCTCAAGAGGAGGGAGCGGGGATGATTGATCTATCAGTTCCGAACGTGCCCGCCACAGAGGCACACGAACTCGCGCCTCCGCAAGCCTAACTATTTCATTATCCGTCGCCTACATTCCGTTTGTAACCTCTTTGCGATTTTACACGTATCCCGAAAAGTGGGTTTGTGCCATATTTTCGGGACAATCATCATTACCATCGTAACAAAAAAGCATTATGGCGCCGGAGTAAATTCTCCAGCTTGACCCGCAGTGGTCATGGGGAGCCGTTCCCATCATTAGGAAGGCATAATTACACGGGTACACCCGACAAAATTGAGGGCTAGCGGCGCGACACAAGGGGAATGTCCTCAACCTCCTTGCCACCGAAAGGTGAGGGCGTGCGTTTTACGATCGTGTCTGGGTGAACTTGCTTTCTCCGATGGCGTGTGATCGCTGCTAGCAACAGCGACTGTGCGCATGGTCACTTGTAGAAGACGCGTGTTTTCCCGCAGTGATTATATTCGGAAGAGGTTGCTTTTGAAAACCTGTGGCGCCCGCTTAATGGTGCGTGTGCGTGTGTGTGTGTTTGTGTGTGTGTTTGAAGTCAAGTGGGCAGTTAAGGCGTCCTGTAATTACCGTGCAATAATAACTCAGATTGTTGGATGTTAACTAGGACGCGAATTTTCGAAGGAACCCTCGAGGTATCGACATAGATGGAACACTGATGATTATGTTCATGAGATAGTTCTGCCAATAAAGGCTACTACTTAATCGACTTGTCTATATATTGACCCTCCCGGGACAGTATTGTCAAGACGACAAGGTTTGCCTGGCACAGTAATGTCGTGTTGGCACACTACAACACCCTCTGGTGTGCACGTGCCCTTTGTTTCATATCTGCTTGTTCGCTAATTGGCTTACACGTCTGCAAAAGCACTGTGCGGTGAACCTTCATGGACGTCACCACGAACTCACTTCCAGAGCGAAACAACTTTCGCAAGGGCCACTTGTCGGGAACTGCACCACTCTCACAAGCGTTATCGTATAGCGGTGTAGCACGTAAGGAAAAGAAAACGTGAAGAGCGCGATGTGATGCATGACCGACAACAGGACATACAGCCAGGCGTTGCCCTTGATGAAACAGTTAGACGGAAGTGCTTGCGTAACTCAACTGGATTGGGGGAGATAAAACCGGTTTGCGGACGTCAGGAAGTCGTTTCTTCTAGGTGGACACTTTGACGCTAACGTCAAGCTAGTCGTAGCGACGATAACAAATGTTGCGTTGCTGACGTCAATGTGTTTCGCGCAGGAAAAAAAAAGTGTGTGTGTGTGTGCGTGTCTGTCTGAGAGAGAGGGGGGAGAGGGAGGAAGGGAGGGGTCGGTGGCCTCTTATGGCGCCAAAACAGCGACGAGATTGTGAGACACGCCGTTATGGTGGACTGCGGATTAGTTCCGTGTGGTTCTTTAACGTGCACGTAAGTCTAAATACACGGTTTTTCTTTTCTTTAAGTATATTTCTCTCCACTTGAAATGCGCCGCCCGCTGTGCCAGCAAGCAGACCCGCTTCCCCGCGCTTAGCAGAGAAACGCCACTGGCAGGAGGAAAGAGGAATGCAGATCAGCACTAATTGTGGCCAGTGAAGAACAGCGCCGAAAATAGTGCCTTATTATAAACTAATAATTGTACGGTATGTTTAACGCTACGTGTTTCATTAAGAAGGCTTTGATTGTTTGGTGAAATAAATGCTATGGCGGCTATCAGTCACGTTGTACTCCGTAGAAACAATGAGTACGACGCTATGTCTCGTCTCACCTTTCTACCATGCGCCTTGCATGCGCGTTTTCTCAAGAACCGCCAATAGCAACCCAACTAGTTCAAACCATCAAGCTTTCGAGCGATCACAACAGGCGGATTCCTGATTCATACGTTGCTAAAATGTGCTAACGTTACACGAAGCGACGAAGTCGCGCAAGCACGTTGGGGAGAATGCGGATAGAGTGGACTCAAAAAGCAGCCGCACAAGTGCGCAGTGCCCCGACGCGGTGGTCTAGGGGCTTAGGTACTCTCGGCTTCTGATACGAAGGCTGCATTTCGATCGAGGTGAAATGTTGAGGCTCGTGCACTGTGCGATGTCGGTGCACGTTAAAAAATCCCGGAGAGTGGTCGAAATTTCCGCAGCCCTCCACTACGATGTCTATAATAACCATATCGTGGTTTTGGGGACTTTGAACCCCAGAAAGCAATCAAAGCAAGCATATGTGACACAGAACGCCAGCATTTATTCTCTTGTTCCTTTCGTTCTTTACAGGAACTAAATCTCTAGTAAGTACGGCCAACAGAAAAGCGTCCAAGCCCAATTCAAATTTATGCACTCAATGTATTTTTGTCGCCTGTATCTAATGGTTTGTATACAATGGTCTAGTGTTTTCTTTCTTGTTTTTTTCTTTATTACTTATGTTTTAGACCATAAGGGCACAATGTAGTCACTCGACTTTCCACAGACAAGCACCCTTCCGTGCAGCAAATGCCACGGCCCGCGGCACATTATGATCACAGACACTGCCTTCGAAATCTCCGATGCGGTGCATGGTGCCTTCCTCCGCGTGGTAGATCTTGAACGCTAATATGTTTGAGGCGCGCTGCACTCACTAGCCTCTCACTGTACATTGCTATCCCTACACACGGCACAAAGAGGATAGCTCACTGCTTCAGGGATTGCCAGGAACAAGCCAAGATGCGTTCAGGGTAGTACTTTGGGTGTGCTGCGCGACTCGGACAGATATCGAGTTACACGTGCCTAGATTATTTCCACTGCCAGCGCTAATGAAATAATTTCACCAAGCCAGGGTGTGGTGCGAAAGTCGTTATGAAAAATAAATAATATGAGATCATAACTCATAACGGTGCTTAAAAAGCAGCGCCTGACATTACATGCACGAGAAAAATGAGAACGACAGAACGCGGTGTTGTCGAGTGCTGCCTTAAAACGCCGTCGTGAAGCAAAATTCACCACCCCAACCGTTATCTTGCGATCAGCACATACGTCTTGCTTAAAGTATTTTTGTAGACATCTTGAGCTATGTGCACCCGGTGTACGATATTTTTCATACGTGTGGTTTGTTACCTATGCATCGCGTTTAACACCGCTGATAATTGTGCCACATCGGCACCATGCATTCTGGCGTTCTTGCGCTAACTTATACGAAGTTTGAAGGCAGCACAATGTCAGGGCGGCCTCGTAAATGAGCTTTTGCTGTACTTCTTCACGTAATATTCATACTCAATCTCGAAAAAAAAAAAAGCAAAAGGATAACGAAAACGAAAGGGCGATGTGGAAGCTAAGAAACTCTTCATATATGCACTTTTATATCAGCGTTTGTGCGCTACATTGCGGTATATTGCAAGCAAGAGTCTGGCAAAGTGCTTACTCGCAGTTGTTCAGTTGTTTTTATGTGTACACCAAACCACGCCGTTGACGTAACCCCCCTGGGCAAAAATACGCGAATCCTATTCCGCCACATGCCAAGTTCATTATGCCGAGCGTTATGACAAGTTCTCTCCACGCGTGAATGTAACTCCACATGTTGAGTACTGCGGTTCAACCTGCAGACAACGCAAATGTTGCAGCATTCTTAGCGATTTCATTTTATGCACAATAATTAGAATAAATTAATTTCCTTCGGCAATCCTATGGTCTCCATACAGTAAAGCACACAGGCTATGTTCATATATATGTTGACGGGTCCAAGTTTATGTTCGGGAGCAACAGCAAACAGTCGCACTGTTTTCGCGGTGGCCGATCAACTCGCTGGTCCTGTATAAACAATGAGGCCGTTACACATGCACGCTATCAGAACGTCGTGCGGAGCTTCGCTACATCGTCCACTTATCTCGCTGTACGATAAGAGCCCGCCGGGTGATCTCTCTCGTGACACTCCTTATCCTTTCGCGCACAAACGCAGCCGAGGCGAATCTCGAGTGAGTGTTTTGTCGCGCGGTCCCCAAAACAAATGTTGACGCAGGATCGGCATTTCCACATCGCGCGTGCCCCTCGGGTTGTCGCACTGGAGAACAGAAATTTCGGCGCAGGAGAGGAAACCGTTGGGATTCTAGATTGCAACACCTTGAAGTTAATGGGATAATCAAGGTTTCACACCATTTACTGTACTAATGTCGAGGTCGGGTGATGAACGGTAATTTATCGAGGAGGGGATTCCGCGCTGCGTGGTGGGATGCCTCCCTTATACATCGTCCAAGAACCCATGGCGCCCACCTTTGTTCTGCGTAGAATCCACCAGCTTGCGCTGGTCATCATGATAGACGCTGGCCAACAGGTGCTCCCACCTCTCAATAAAAGGTTCGTTATTCGGGCGAAATAGGAGCACTTCGTGTGAGCATTCCCGGCACGTCGTATAATATACTTCAGAACGTACTGTATGTAATGCTTGCATCGGTAGTCATACTGTTAAGTGTGCATCTCTTGTGGGAGTATCTTGAGCAGGATTACCTTCCAAAAAGTCCGAACTTTTATCCAGACTTAGCTACGTCTTACCGTGATTGTTTTCGAGCTCGCGCTATTATCGCTCAAATACGTAATATTTGTGTTGAATTCCCTTGCACCTAGAAGACCACAAGGTGTCTTGTGACATGCATGTCATTCGAAATTTCAGCGATGGTCCATGGGAGCATGATGAAATGTTTCAGAGATGGTTGCTCTGACTTGGGAATTGACCCAAGTGGCATGGATGTAAGCTGGTAG
The DNA here is from genome assembly GCA_013339685.2 of Hyalomma asiaticum. Taxonomy (NCBI): domain Eukaryota; kingdom Metazoa; phylum Arthropoda; class Arachnida; order Ixodida; family Ixodidae; genus Hyalomma; species Hyalomma asiaticum. The sequence continues at coordinate 127,897,817 of CM023482.1, read as the reverse complement.
GAAAAATTTGCCATGGTTGTAGAAACTGACTCGGCAACGCTCAGTTGGTTATCGTCACGGACTGAGAAACCGGTGGTATAAGGAAATGGCTAAAGCTCGCACTGTTTGAAATGAATACTATAGCGCTCAGACATATTAAGCACAATAATTCATGGGGTGTTATATGTGCCAAAACCACGATATGAATATGAGGCACGACCCGTGCTGGAGTGCTCCAGGGTAATTTTGACCACCTGGCTGAGGTTCTTTAACGTGCCCTTACGTGTAAGTGCACGGGTGTTTTTCTATATAGTGCTACATGTGAACCTAAATATGTATTACCTCACTCATGGTCACCATCTATAGAGAACTTGCTGCCAATGGGCATTGAAATATCTGGACATATAGCTCTGTAATGAATCATTACCCATGTGCACCGGTGGTCTTTGTTACAGACCGGAGGAGGACTTCTGGAGCGTCTCGACAAGAGTGTCGTGATCGGAGATGGCGGCTTTGTGTTCGCGTTGGAGAAGAGAGGCTATGTCAAGGCTGGGCCCTGGACACCCGAGGCAGCCGTTGAGCACCCGGAGGCCGGTGTGTACACATGCACGTCACTCGTCTAGCTGCTACCTTCGTTTATGGAAAAGCGCACACGAATTGCGGTGATGAGTCAGTCTCGATGACAGGACTGTCTACACCTCTTGCTGTTCCGCACCACATCGTGAGATAGGCTGTGTGCTGTTGGCAATACCGACCCAGTGAATGTGATTGTTAGCGGACTGGGCAAAATTAAAGAAAAAAAATGCTATCTTGAGAACGAGATGTGAAAATAAAGAATATAAGCGTTCGAGTTTCGGTGCAGGCGACCTGTTGTCTGTTTGTCACCTACAGCATTTGACTACATAGAACTAGTACTCTTGGCTAACTTTTGACCATGCGGTTCGTTAACGCTTTATCTCGCATATGCTGTATGCCAATGGTATATTCCTTTTCTTCATCTGCACACGCCAGTCCGGCAACTCCACCGAGAGTTCCTGCGCGCGGGATCTGACGTGATGCAGGCCTTCACCTTCTACGCCAGTGACGACAAGCTCATCAACCGGGGCAACTTGGCCGGCAAGAACTGGACGGTACGTGTGTCCCGCTAGTCGGCGGTGTATCGAGCAAGCTTTTTGCGCACGGTAAGCTTAGCTCGATGCTCAGACTTTGCGGAGTTTGATTGTACACCGTCGAAGACAAATGTGGCCCGGACAAGACATTTGCGGAAAGGTTGCATTACCGCTTGGCATGAGGACATTGCACCTAATTGAAGGTTGCAGCATGAGGTGTAGCGTTATCTATTAAATTAGAAGGGTCCATCATTAACGCAGCGAGAGGTTGTGCGTGCCGCGGAGCCTGCATCCTGAGGACTTCTGTAGACAGCAGTACGTTATAAACTATTCAGTCGAGGAGAACTAGCACCTCCTCTGCGTATAGAGTCTTGTGCGTTCTACCGCGTGTTCTGCGTTTTTGAGAAATGGTTCTTGCATGGTCAGAGCAGGTCAAGGGACATTACGATGATAAGCAGTTAGCTGTTTTCGCAAACATTCGCATTGAACCGCAAGTATGATAGTCTAGATGTCAGAAACACGTTTTAATTGCAGACCACGGCATGTGCACCATGACTGCCTTAATTTCGGAATTAGGTACAGTAGCCCACAAGAAGAACTACCTATATACATACGCGAACGTTAAGGAAAAAGTAGCTAATCTCAATTTGGATTGGTATATGGCTGAATGTGCACGGCGTTCTATTTTCTGCAAATAAGAAGGCACACCCATAAGGGTGTCCAAAATGGCGCCCACGTGAACTTCCATTCGTGTATTGCAGAAGCGGGTGACATCTTCACAACTGCAGTGTCGCGCAGCTTGAAACATCCATACGTCAGTCGTGGGTTCGAAATGGCATTAGTTCTCTGTTAGTGTTCGTTACATTGGATAAGTTTTCCGCTCTCAATCCCATGTAAATTGAAATAATCTACTGTAACATCAAGCTATGAAAGCGAAATTGGCCACACGGATACGGCATATTGGAATCTTCAAGCAGCACATTGCGTGCGAGCCGCAAATACGTTCGCAAATGCGCAAAATACGCTCGATCAAAGCGTAAACTTGTTAATTTGAGTAGCCAGCATCACCGAAAGCGACAGGCCGAATTACTGAACACATCACGAGCGATGACTTGCGCTAACAATGTGACAACAAACACAATTTAAGTAGGCAGGCATCAACAATCAATAGCAATATGCAGAAGAGGGTAGAGTACTGAAGAATATGCTACTCTTTCTAATGATACTCCTCATTTCCATCATGCTGTTCTTGGTACCGAAAGAAGAGTGTGGAGTGCTGTTAAACTCCTGGTCCTTTAAAAGAAAGTTCTGTAGCTTTCCGGCTTCCTAAAATTGTTAGTACAAGCGATCCGATGTATTCGTCTTATTAACATTGAGTTTCTGTTTAATTTGCGCTAGCTACGTTTTGTGCCGCTTCTCGTAAGAATCTGGGTAGATGGGCAGATGAATGGTTTGGTAAATGGTTGGTGTAAGTATTAGGTGTTGTAGCGACAGCCTGAGCCTCCATTGCACTGCTTACCACGTTGACTACAAAACACCCACGGTCGCACTCTTACGCTTCCAACTTTCCCCACATGCCTTTCTTTCTTCCAACGAATTAACGCATTCAAGTACATAATTCGTACAAGGTTCACGAATCGGTAGCATGATTCGTTTGGGTCGTTGCCGTTCCTGGCTGCAGGGAGCTGACATCAACGCAGCGGCCTGCAGCTTGGCCCTGGAGGTTGCCAAGGAGAGGAACGCTCTCGTAGCGGGCGGCATCTCGCAGACGCCATCTTACCTCACGGGTCGTTCCAAGGCCGAAGTCCAAGAGGTGTTCCGCAAGCAGGTCGACGTCTTCGTCAAGAACAGACTGGACTTTCTTATCTGTGAGGTATGCTGTAGTTTCGGAGTGACATGTAACTACCATCACTGCGGTGTTTAAATTAGATAGATAGATAGATAGATAGATAGATAGATAGATAGATAGATAGATAGATAGATAGATAGATAGATAGATAGATAGATAGATAGATAGATAGATAGATAGATAGATAGATAGATAGATAGATAGAATAAGATTTGTAGGCCTTCAGAGCCTGGTGGCCTGCAAATTGCTTTCACCAAAGATATCCCACGAAATGTGCATCAACAGCTGCAGGCACGAAGTTAATGTAGATAGTAATTCTCTTCAATCTGTCACCTCATGTGGAGAATCATCTGGAGCACAGTTCAGACACAGCCAATGAGGTTTGGCGCACGCAGAACCTGAATTTCCCCACATAAATGCTTTTTGCTCCTCTCAAACATCCGTTTAGCTTAAGGTCGGTCAGTGACAGCAATGTCGGCAACGTAGTTACTATTCAGAGTATAGGAGCGATGCAGCGACCAATTTGTTCTGTGTGCCGCTTCGTTCCATGTTTGCAGTACTTCGAGCACGTCGAAGAGATGGAGATGGCCATAGAGGTGTGCAAGAAGACGGGGCTGCCCGTGGTGGCCACCATGTGCATCGGACCCGAGGGAGACATGCACGGCGTCTCCACCGGCGATTGCGCAGTGCGCATGGTCAAAGCTGGTCAGTTGATTCCCATTCAAGCTTGCTTCTTTCAGCGGCGTTTAGGTCTTGGCTGCCGTAGTTACATATGCGAGACATTCCGTAAAGGCATTGAGGGTATCTTTAAACAGAACCATATGATCCCAAAGAAATCGATGATTTGTGGGGTTTAACGTCCCAAAACCAGCTCTGATTATGAGAGACGCCGTAGTGGTGGTCTCCGGAAATTTCGACCACCTGGGGTTCTTTAACATGAACTGACATCGCACAGCACACGGGCCTCAACATTTGGCCTCCATCCAAATGCAGCCGCCGCGGCCATACCAAAGAAATCGCCGATGTCTTAGGATAAACATCCCTGCCTGTCTACTGCCACAGCTGTGCTGGTGTCGCGTGCACTGAGGAGCACAAGACACCAGCGCAGCTACAGCCATGGGCCTTTGGAAAAAAAGAAAACAAAAGAAAAGAAACGTTTTTCGGCCAACCGACTGCCCGAGCTTGTGTCGTCAACCATGCTCCCGCAGTCAAAGTGTCCAGTCTAGCCGGCGTGGCTGTCGCGGAGACAAAGGAACACGCACGTCCGTAGTGTCGAACTGAGCCGCTCCAGGGATGGCCGGAAACTAGATACTTCCGTATGGCATAAAGCAAAATTCGGAAGTCCGGGAGCGAAGCCGCCCTAGCGAGAAGTAAAAGCACGTACTTCTCGATCTTCCGGAGGAACGGGGAATAGTGCCGTAGTCCAAGGTGGAAAGAAGGGGAGAAGAGCGGGGTAGCGGGGGATGAAATAGACGTGCGAAGGGAATGTGAGAGTCCCAGGCTCGGAAATAAATGCTGTAATTCAAGGATAGAACCTAGATTCGCTTGTGCCGGTGGCCTCTCAAGACCAACCCGAAGGCAAGCGGGTGACGCGGTGGGCACCTCACCAGTGGGCAGCATTAGCTGAGCGCGCTCTCGTCTCGATTGCCTGTGATCTTGAACTCTTTCCGAGTCTGGGTCTCTCGGTGACGTTATATACAGGGCATTATGGCCATTTAGGATTTTGTAGGTGTCTATTGGAGTTATGCCTGTTTGGAGTGCCTGTAAATTTGCTGTGTGGTGCGATCGTTCGTGCACATGGAAAATCTTCGCGTACTGTAACTGTGTCATGTCTCCATTCCTGTCTGGCCCCAGTACAGACAAAGTTTTGTTGACGGCCAAAGATAGCAGTGACTTTGCAGTTGGAATTGGCAAGCCAGCGGCATATCTCGCATACGAGATCCGTTAACAGATTTATGGGAGCTCACGAACGCTGAAATTTACAAATTTAATTCGAACCTTTGAGGAAAATAAATATTTAATTGTATACTAAAGGAAAAGACCATAGGAAAAGTATGTGTGGCAAGACAAACGCCCTATCTACCTTATCTGAGTGAAGTCGCTTCGTGAGGTTCGTGTGTAATTTGGGGGTTCCTCCCTCGGCTTTGTCTGCCACAAATGTCGAGATCGAATTAGCGCTAACTTTCTCGAAAGCTGATGGCGACATTGTGACTAAACTCGTCCCACATACGATTGTGTATCTGCATTGGGTTTTACCTGCTGGACGAATACTCCGCAGGAACTTTTCGGAGTTAACATGTAATCTAATTGAACGCGGTGTTCGGTATTATTTAGGAAGCATCTCTGAAAGACAGCGGGTGGCCCAAAAACCGACAACCGCTTATATATAGCGCACACACACTAGACTGATGCCAATAAACACATTGGCGTAATATGATTAGAGCAAAGCATGATGTGTCGCTTGTATCTAAAGTTTGTACGTGCTTGTCCATTGCACAGGCGCTGATGTGGTCGGCATCAACTGCCACTTCGACCCATTCGTGGTGCTCGAGGGCGTGCAGCTCATGATCGATGCCGTTCGCGCTGCTGGACTCAAGGCGCACTTCGCCACGCAGCCACTAGCGTACCACACTCCCGACGCCGGCAAGCAGGGATTCATCGACCTTCCGGAGTTCCCCTTCGGTGAGACGCCCGTCGCGGGCTTTCGCGAACACTTGCGCCAGACTACTTTTGTTTGTTGATCGGCGGACTGAGCGCCGCTGGACGTAAAATGGGACAGCATAGTGGGCGAAAACGGAGGACAAGAAGTAAAACGATATGTACAACGATATTTTACTTCACTGCAAGCTCGGACACAGAGAGGACGTTCCCCTGCGTGTTTTACATCTACGCTTAACGTTCGCGCTGTACACATATGATATTCGGAGCCGAACCTATAATTTATGACTCTCCTATAGTCGTTTTTTCAGTCAGTAAATAGCGGCAGATATTCCGCTAATACTTCGCATGCCGTTAGTGCAATTTACAGACTGGTAAAAAATGTGCAGCGTAATGCTGTATTTCCAACAGTACGCCTTCGTGTATGCTCCGGAAAGATCTAGTTAGGTCAAAGGTGTCGAACAGATGAGTCGATTCAGGTGCCATTCATGCATACCGTATCGTTTGCGTCTTGATGTTCATCAAGAGTGCCTAACGTTAGCCATTTTTAAGATGTACTAGATACAAGCAAGAGGGATATAATGAAGTATGTCTAGAATGTGTTCGTTAACGGCTTTTTCTACGAGCATTATCCCGCTTTGAGTAAAGCGAAAATGCGGCATTTTATACACGATATCAACTTTAGAGACGAAAATTTTTTTAGGCTCATTCCAATAGTCGATTGTGGTGACGATGTTGTGCGCCGCCAGTGCGAGTATCTCTTGTTTGTTGTCGCCCACAAAGAGAAGGTAAACAAATTCAGGCAAAGCTTGAGTTCTCGCTCTGATCGAAGCCGGGAATTCCCGCGTGAGTTAACTAGCACTTAGCCGCGACACTGCTTACAACTGCAACGAAAAAAAAAAAAAAGAAGACTCTTTAGAGAAATCTCGTCGGGCGAGGAGTCGCGTGTAAAGCTTTCCAGTTGTCGCATGTAGCTGTGCACGCGATTCCTCTCCCGATAACGAAACAGCTGATTGCCCATAGTGGCAACCCCTCCCAACATCTCTGGGTAACAGAACGCTTCCGAAAAAAAAAAAGTACTATTTAGACAAATGTGTGTCGTTAAAGCACTACTTCTTAAGTTCTGTACTTGCGGTAATCGCACTCACAAAGGCTTGCTACGACATGTTAGAAGGCCGCGCGTGAAGCTTACGCCACGACTGTACTGCATGTTCCACGCATGCTTGGAGTTCTATATTTGCGCGTCTCAAGATATGAGCTGTTGTCACGAAAATGTCCGATTTCACAGACGACCTTAAGAATGTATATCAAGATACAACAAACGTATATTTCTTTTTTTCTCATTCGCGACTTCGTTGTGACGATGTTACTGAAGAACGTGCCTCATTCTTCATATCCTCGCAGCCTTGGAGCCCCGCGTGTGCAGTCGCTGGGACATCCAGCGCTACGCGCGCGAGGCCTACGAGAGGGGCGTACGCTACATCGGCGGCTGCTGCGGCTTCGAACCGTACCACGTTCGCGCCATCGCCGAAGAGCTGTCGGCCGAGCGCGGCGGCCAGCTGCCCGAAGCCTCGCAGAAGCACGACCTTTGGGGACAGGGCCTGCGCATGCACACCAAGCCATGGGTGCGAGCACGGTAAGCACGATTGCCCTTCCACAACCCCGCCCTGATGGACAATTTTTCGCAGCGTTACACGCAGCGTATGAAATTGGGTAAGCAGCTTCGATACTAGCATCGCGGAGCCTCCTTTTACAACGTAAGCTGTTATGAGATAGCAACAACGGCCGTTTTTGGCGCTGTAATTGGCCGCCGCCGCCGCCCCCCGCCGGTGTCCGTAACCGCTATCGCGCAAGATTTAGAAAAAATAACCAGGACCGAGGAGGATTCGAACCCACACCCTCTGCGTGGCAGTCGAGCATTCTACCACTGACCTACGCCTGTGCCTGAAAAACCTTCGCTAAACGACCTAAACATGTAAACGTCTGCCGAGGAACCGCATTAACAAACGTAATGTTACGTGGCAGAATAATAATACATCACTACACGTCGCGGAAAGTGGATTCCATAACGAGTTCGAGGAATCATTTGAAAGAACACAGGGCTGCATGCTTTGTAGCTCTCAACCCGTTACCGAGGCACAGGTAATTATGGCGTAGTGGGTACTCCCCTACTTGGCAAAATGATAACAGTTATGGCGCAGGGGATACCTACCACTTCTACTTGCACTAGTTTCCTCAAGCGTTTCAAATGGCCTTTAAGAAGGTCGCTCCTCCATCTTACGCTGTCACTGTCCTGCGGTTCCGCGAAGGCCTGGCTCTTTTTTTTTTTTTTTGTCCCCTAGAATAATGGCATCGTGTAGGAGTTCTCCACTATAGCTCCGGCCGCAAGGCCATGCTGGACTCCTTGGCCATTGTGACTCCACGCATTAAGAGACATGCCTATCGCCACGCGCCATCTCAGCCGTGACGTCAAGGAAGTTACTGTTCCTCATAGCACCTGTAGGAATATCGCCAAAGTTGCACTGCGGTGTATACTCATTGTATTCTTATGTTGTCATATGCCAAAGTTTCACGTCCTAATACGCATTCGTCGGGAGGATCGGCAGCGTGAGAAGTTGACGCACAATGTCGCATAGGAAATCATGCCGAATGTTCGCGCAGCCCTTGTGCGTATCCCGGCATCGTAATTTCCGGCCAGCAGAGTTATGTATACGAAAAACATATTCTAGAGCTTGACAAGCATGCTGTCACTAACTCCCGTGAAATTCACTTTTTTTTTTTTTTGCGAAACTCACGTTTTCTCATTGATAGTTCCTACGAAACGCTGTCAAATTGTTTGATAGAACACGGGCCAAATTTTCATCCTGGCTAGCCTGGAATCGTTATACCTTTCAGTATAGGCATCTGGTTAACAGCGCTGTAACTTTTCCATACCAATAAAGTGGCAGGAACGTATTTGAACATTATTCCACAGAATTCTGCTTTGAAAGACACGTAGACGACGCACTCATTACGCCCTCAGGGCGTAGGAAATTACGCCCCGTGGTTGCAATTTCTTTATGCCTGTTACAATTCCTTTACGCGTTCATTATGCCTTTCACTTGAGGATATGCTGAACCAACATGTCTTGTTCTCCATTTTAACGATGTACACTGCAACGTCAGCGTGTACCGCTAACCAAAGGTTTCGGTTTTTCTACTGACGCAGGGCATCGCGTGCCTACTGGGAGAGCCTGAGGCCGTCCACGGGTCGGCCTTTCTCGAGCGCTTTCTCGGAGCCGGACAACTGGGGAGTCACGGCTGGCAACGAGGAGCTGAAACAACAGAAGGAGGCCACCTCGACTGAGGAGATCAAGAAACTGCAGAATCTGAAGAAGTGAAAGATCGCCCGCTCCCTCCCTCTTCTTTACCGATATACGTTGCTGCTCGATACCAAAGCAGAAATTAACCACTGTCCTCCATGAGGAGCAATATTTCTTTTAAGACGAAACAATAAAATCGCTTCTACGGTGAGATCGTCTTCGGCTAGCAATAGTGAAACCGGGAGTTTAAATGGCATTAAGATGAAAAATGGTTTCGCTTGTAGTGGTGTATCCATAAACGAATGCGCTTCCACAATATACCGCAAACGGCACTCTTGTCTCGTGGAGTCGCCTGGTGAGAGACGCCAGATTCGACGAGGCCTGCATATTTTTTGTATCTGCAATAGCAGCTTGCAGCGTGTTCCACGCAACCAGTTATATGTGCAATATTCTTTCAGGGAACGTTTATTCGACAGATGCAGTTGAAATTCAGGATAAGAATTGCCAATTTTGCCCACCAATGGCCAAAAATCGTGTGCGCTAAATTTATCCGCTCAGCGGAATGTTCTATTATTATCTTTCAATTCACTATCACGAGTCCCAAGATAACTCCCAGACTCGTTCGTTCCAAGAGAAGGAAGCTCTGTAATCATATAAAATATTGATTAGGGTGCAGGGTGGTGTGCAAGCGGAGCCGGTTAGCCACCTGCTCGGCAGTATCGGTGCCACGTGGGAATAGTTCCGTCAGTTGTGCGGGACCGGCTGGTGGTAAGAAGGCTCAGAACATTTAAGTGTCAAAAGTGTTAAGTGTTCTCGTTCCTTGCCAGCATGGGCCAGCTGTTGGACATGCGCAGTGGGCGTGTAGACGGAGCAGGGACGGAACAGGCCCTCCGACCATAAGCTCCCTCGCATCTAATAAAAAAATCATGACACCTCTATTAACGTGAATCCTGCGAAGGTGCGAAGCATGCTGGTGATATGCCGATGTTTCCCACAGGAAACGTCAGTCGCTGCTAATGGGCGTTCTTTACCGCGGCCACGACGACGACGACGTTAGACGCCGATAGCCCGGGCTGATTAGCACAAACTCGTTAGAATCGCTTCTGACACGACAACCCTACAGATACATTGTCTGGGCGCACTGCCTCCAGGATCAGCCCACACATACACACACACAAGTTGGACTGCACAGCCTCAAGGATGGGCTCACCATGACGACGGCAGAGATACGCCGAAGGCCAGCCCTTAAGGTGCTCCGCACCTAATAGCTGGCAGTATGTTTGTTCTAACGGAGTGCTTACCGGACGCTCTAACGGAGTACTTACCTAATAGGTGCGCTGGGCCATTCCCGCGAAGAACAAAGTAACAACGTGCACAGTTTAAAAGGAATGACGCCCTTGGCTTGTGCCTTTTATTTAGCACTTCTACTGTACAGTCTACTGCAGGATTATATAATATTTATACAAACAAACTCACTCGAACACACACTCGATCTCATGAAAAGACTAGACGGTGATCTACTGCGCGTCAGGGTGCAGCAAATCGAGGGAATTTTCACAGCAAGAGCTGGGCATGGCTGAGAACACGAGTATATTTGCGTTAATTAAAAAATATGCGGTCTCTGGAAACGATCGCTAACAGCACTATGCGGCTATAACAATTAATTGAAGGAAGGACTCTTTAAATTAATTAACAAGCGCGGCCTGGCAATGAACGCTCTAGATACGTCGCGTGGAATACGTATACAACTTGGCATTTGTACTAAGTAGAATGTTGTTTCTGGCTGGAGGGGGTGTTGGTATTTGTTGGTGGAAGCAAGGCTGACCTTTTCCAAGGAAGGATGCGCCGGGAAAAAAAAAAAGACCTTTTCTTCGGGGATAAGGTCTCTGGAATGACCTCATCTCTGGAGGCCTCATCTGGAGATATCAAACCAGTTGTCTTAATACCAACCTACTATTGCATTTCCAGGCACATTGAGGCCTATTGCTATATCTCGCGAGCCCCTCTAGCACACGTGCCATAACCAAAGTTCGTGAAAAAACGCGACGCCCACTTTATGAAAATCAGCCTTCGACAAAAGTAAACGCACAGTACGGAGGCCCACTCTACAAGAGATCGCACCCGCCTTTTGTACAAGCTCCGATTCACAACGAGCCTTACAGTGCCTCGTACCAGCAGCGAACGAGAAGTCTCACTCACGCGCCATCAATTCTCCGCTCTTCTGGTGGATGGTGAAAGTGTCTGGTGTATTTATTCCGTCATCGCACGTTAGAACTTATTGTAATCGCCGGGAACTACTGCGGGATTCAATACTGGAGTTGCTACGGTCGCACATTAAATTTCATATGTTACGCAACCACTACCTACTGTGTAAAAAAAAATAGCGACAAGACTCGAAGCGATGACGAGTGACCGACAGTCCGGTTTAGACATGCGCATGACGATATTTACAGATGGGCGTGCACTGAGCGTGAAACGACAGCTTTCTCTCGAATGCATAAAACTACATTGCTTTCGCGCATTACTCTTCTATCAAACCTGAACTACAAATTCCGAAAACGAAAAGAAAAGAACGAAAGAGAAAAGGAAGTGATGGAACTATATATGAAATTCACGCGCGATGCCCAGTGGAGGGAAGCTGCTATTTGTGAGGTCACAGCACCAGGCTGTGCACCATGGCGCGCTGTATGGGTGGCGCAGTTAAGGCTCTTCACTCTCCGTACGGACGATGATGTCTTTCTATTCTTCGTCTTTGCGCAGACTTTTCGTGGAAGCGATGTGTTTGTGGCTTGCTCTCTAGGAGTAGAACGTGAGCACGCTGGTTTGGTTTCCTCGTACAAGCAGGAACGGGGGCATATCCTTGGTGAGCATTTCTAGCCACGCCATGTACATGGGCGCAGTGCAGGTTCCCTTGCGAGGCATGGGCAAAGTCCTGCGAGTAAAACAAAGAGTTTTCGCGAAAATTTTATAAAAGAGAGAAGCTAACAGCTCCAGGACGTGAGAATACACGGACGTTCACTCCTTGACGACGGGAGGCTGGTGTATTAACATCGTGTATAAGGTCTCGGCATTCTATACATCGCCATGGTGCCGGCAGGAAGTAGAGGGATCGATGGATATTGAACTGTTCATGAACTCGGGCGAACTTCTGTCCTGACAACTTACGCTTCAGCTGCGGCAATAGCGACCGCCTGTCATTGAGCCTAAGGACGCAGCTATCACGATCTGCTCAGTTCGTATAGGTATGTTGCCTCATACATTTACATAACTGTGAGAGAACGTCAGTAATCGCGATATCGATAGGACAGGACCGGTTATTCTTATTTGATTTTTTTTTATACATATGGCCACGGCATCGGACGTGCACAGTGACCCTGTATCAATCACCAGCGCAACTCAAACGAAGACGTGTAAGCGCAATAACGCGTTTCACGTCATTTCGCTGAAAATAAAGTGTGAGAATAACTCGACGATTAAGCACAAGCTTCGATAAGACATTTTTATGACGCAGAGAAAGCTATGGAGTCTGTGGAGCAATCACGCTTAAAACGCTGTGTAGTTTACGGACAAGTTCGTTGTTTTACGACACGTGCGATTCGTTGGTGGCGTATATCTAGGTGCAAGCAGACAATCTCGCTAGTCAAGATATTCGAGCAAACATCGCGAAAGATGTTTGCAGCTAACATTCCAATCAGAAAAAAAGAGAGACTCACATCACTACTAGCGTGGCGCCTGTTGAGTATTGCCGCAGAAGCTCGTGCAGTCGCAAATGACGATTTGTCTGAAAAAAAAGATAAGAAAGAAAGGAAGGAAGGAAGACACGATGTTGCAAAGATTCGCATGTGCTTAAAAAGTAAAATAAAAAAGCAAAGTTGCCAGAAGGGTCGAAAGATGCGGAAGCATCTTTAGACGGCGTACCTTTTCTTTTACTGCCAGAATTTCAGATTCTGACACGAACGGCGCTGGCGTCTGATCAGACTCGGCATCTTTCGACGATCGCCTCCACGGGTTCAGGATTTTGAAAAATTCTTCCTTACTGCGGTTCGTAAAAAAAGAAATAGTTGAGCAATGAGAAAGAATTAAAAAGAACGGGGCTCTCGAGCACAGGAGAGCTGTCTCGCGGCACAGTATCAGTGGTTAGAGGACATGAAATTTGCTTACGTTGATGGCTGCGGGGGTTTCACGATGTCAGGGATGATGGTCACGTCCGAATATTCTATGCGAAACTTGCTCAAAAGGGCAGCCATGCTGAAAAACAGAGGATGAAATAATGGTTGTTAACACCATTAGCATACAAGATACAGCCTTCAACATGTGCTACCGATTTCTTTCTAAAGCGGTCACAGATTAAGTACTTTTATATGACCGATTACCAATAAGTCCGAAGAGCCTTTCTATATTGTAGCGAAACGTCGGGGCCGTTAATGTTAGACGCACCGAAAGGTCAGGAAGACGAAGAGGCGTGGGAGCCACTCCGCGCAGGCAAGCGATGAGGAGACGACACAGTGAATTGGGAGAGCACTCATTGGGGGGTTTATTTAGCTAAGACATCTTGAAGTTAGAAAACACACAGGGCAAAAATTATACAACATAGAAAATGGTATCATACCCCGTCGGCCTGCCGAACTGGTCTCCGGTGGTTTCGAGCGTCATGGTCCCCTAGTCCGCTCTCAAAAAAAGGCCAGTGTCACCGCTTAAATAGCACTTTTCAGCATCCACGGCAACACGAACCTCTCGGAGCACCACTGCCTCCCACCAATAGGAAAACGGCTTACCCGGACCAGTCAGGCTGGTCGAAGGTAACGATGCTCTACGAGCTTTTATGATCGCGTGCATCCGGCCTCGCCACAAAACTAATACAAACAACACTTTCCAGAAAATGGCCGCGACGCGCACACATGGTCGTCATTTTCGGTGCCCGTCGCCCGGAAGACTCCCTGCGGTGCGCGGGCTCGTTTACTCGAGCACCCTTCTACAAAAGCAGTCGGAAAAGAAAAAAGAACAAGAAAACATTCTAGGCGACGCGGTCTTCGCGACAATATATTGAAATGGCTTGGACGGTAAATATTCCTATTGTTAACGGTTGATGCGGGAGTTGTGTCACAGCCTTTTGTAAAAAAATTCTGCACTGTAGTGTCATCATTTTCAATCAAACATTCCTCAACTTTCCATGGTATTCAAGGCAACAGGGGAAGGACAAGGGGGCGAGGCGCCAAGACCTATGCTGAGGAAGCACTGAAGTAGGGTGTAAAATAAAAATGCGGAAAACAAAGTCAACGTCCGGTACCGTGGCGGCGAACCAGAGTTCACGGTAGGCAACCGGTTTATAGAATTTGTGCGAAGGTATCGATATTCAGGTCAGCTACTAACAAAATAGCTTTGTCATACAAAAGAAATTCACCGAAGAGTAAGGATGGTCAGGAGTGCACACACTCGACATTTTAAAATCACGACCGATAATCAGGGCCGAATAGAGGATTTCTTCCAACCGGGGAACCATCAGCTTTTGGTAGGATACGGAGAGCTGAATATGGGATATCAGCACCTAAAGCAATATGCACACGCGCTCTAAGATGCAAGACTGTGAATATGACGCTGCTAATGAGTCACTTATACTTCTTGGGGACACAGATTAAAAAAATTAAGAGGTACTATCGTGAGCAATATGAAAGGGAACACAGGAACGCGTGGCAAACAGCTTGAAACCGAGGTATCGGTGATATGTTTAGGCAGCCGTCGGAAACGTAGTGGGGAGGGGAAGGCTGTTCTAACAATTGTTGGCACTTCTGCCGTGCGTTTGTCTGTACAAAGTGCAGGACTTGGCATTGCACAAGCGCTTGTGTGAAGAAAAAAAAACGAAAGGAAAGGAAACGAATCGCTGCACGTCACTACGGCAATTACCGCGTCTTATCGAATATCGGACGATACCGTGTTATCGGTAAAATGGCGTAAGTTGCTGCTTTCTAGAAATCCCGGCGTGGTGGGAGTGCCAACAGTTAGTGGAAGAGCGCCCTCCTTTCCGCTTGCTTTTTCACAGCACCATCCGCGTATCGCTCCGACTCGATTTCGAGGCTGTTTGCCACGCGTTCCTGTGTTCCCTTTCATATTGGTCAAGATAGTACATGCAGTAGTAGGTAACTTATACCATTGTTCCTGTTACTGCACTGTTACCACAGCATAATATATAAGGCTAAACTTTTGAGAGTATAAGCAAGAAACTAGAGAAGGAGCACCCAATGTGCTATGAAACGGGGAGATTATGGCCTGAATATTACGAGATAGGAAGACAGCATATCAGATCATAGAACGAACAGGGGCAGCCGCTAGTGCATATTCGGTGGGGAAAAAATGGACGTGGGTGGGTCGTATAACGCGCAGGACAGATTCGCCCTGCAGTGGAAATTAAAATACGCTGAAGATATGGTGGAAAAGTAACCTATTCCATCATAAGAATATACCTAATTTGTTTTCTTCGGTGTGACAAAAAAGTAACGGTTTTGATATTACAGTGCGTTGCTGATTGACTGAATTATTCGTAGATATGCTCACTGACCTATTTAATTATTCACATATCTTTTATTTCCTAATATATCCAATTATTTAACAATTGTCGACCATTACTTTACCCAGTTTGCTTACTTGTTGATTCAGTGAGCTTCTAGTCCCAAAGAGGCAGGCGGTGAGGCATGAAATAGTCCTTTCAGAACATGCGTATTGGAACATATATGCTTGTTGCATTTCACACACGAAGGGAAGACTCACTTGCGCTGTTCCTTGTCCAGCTCGTTCTTTTTGTTGGCGAGAGCGAACACCCTGAGGTGACAGCTGGAGAATTGGGACCTCGTCGACAAAAGGTACGGTATAAGCATCGTCAGGCCTGTGGAGATGAACGACGGAAAAAAAAAAGCAGTTAACGGCTTTGCTGTTGTTTGTCTGTGTGCACATAACAGCGAAAAAAAATAAGATACGTTGGCTTAAACGTGTATGAATGTAAGGATACATTGGCTTGAATGTGTATGAACGTAAGGATATGTTGGCTTAAATGTATATGAACGTTAGGATACGTTGGCTTAAATGTATATGAACGTTAGGATACGTTGGCTTAAATGTGTATGAACGTAAGGAAGGATATGTTGGCTTAAATGTGTATGAACGTAAGGAAGGATATGTTGGCTTAAATGTGTATGAACGTAAGGATCTGTCTTTTCGAGCTCAGTACAAATCAAGACTGCTTACGTGGGAATGCGAAAGTAGCTTTACTCAGCCAGATGGCGGTGACGTGTCGTGCTCAACCGCTAGTGTTGAAATGACTGGCTCGCAACAGGTTAGAGAGAGAAGTGTCCATTTGACGCCTAAATGAAGGCGAACTGCCATCGGCTCCACTTACGCTTCCTCGTCATTAAAGGCGGTCCTTTAGAGATGCGTGGACTGGGCGCGCCTTTAGTCAGACGAAGCAACGATATGGTGTCGGGGAAAGCGTGCTCGTTTGGTTCGATACGCAAACAGACCGGCAAATTTCCCTTTTAATTGACTGTTTGGGGAATGTCCCAGAGAAATTTTGCATAAATACCAGTACTTCTTACGCGGAGCACGCCGTCATTACACATGCGATGCACTATTTATGACGACGTACTGTATGCAGCATATACGTGGTAACACCGACGTTTGCACGCATGCGATATATAGCGCGTTTGTGTTACATTACGAAACAGTGCCCTAACGAAACTAGATCCAGCACCTAAAATTACAGCGCACCTAGAAACATAGGTATGCCCAGTGTTCTTCATAGGAGGGTCTGGGGACGGGTAGGGCAGGACGTAACTATGACGCAAAGTGTCACCTCCATCGAAGTGCGACGACGCGGCTGGGATCGACCCGCGTCTCCAGGGTCAGCAGACGAGCACCGGAACGATTGCACCACCACGGTGGCGTATTCCAATAGTAGGCCCGCACAAGTCCACATTAGCAGTCATTTAGACAGCTCTAGCCGGTACAGGCCACGACTAAACAGCTCTGACAGTATTCGAGTAGATCAAGCGGACCATCAAGGAGCCAGCTCTCGGCGTTTCGGCTCGTTTCACAAATCAAGAGCACTCAGACACCCTCTTGATTAGCGAAATTTGTACACTACACCCTTTGATTTGCGAACGAGCGATACACGCCCTTGGCATACAAAAGGAATGCATCAAGACCCATACCCCCGTCATCGTAGAGCCACCAGACATCGATGGAGCCTTTCTTCTGCTTACGCTGGAACTGGTTCACCGACTGCATCACGTTCTTAGGCACGCTCCTCTCGAGCGCCTGGGACGAGCTGCGCCGCGTCCAGCGCTGTAGCACCGTAGGCGCCGCGGATTCGCGACGGAATGACACCGTCACGCTCTCGTGACCGATGACCGCGGCCGCGGCACCGTTGCTGCTGTTGTTGTTCCTGGCGGAGGCACCGCCTTTGGGGCTGGCCGATGGCGAAGACGCGTTCTTGCGGTACGTGCCCAGGCCGGAGTCCCTGTTCGCCCTCTCGGCGGTCGGGGTCTGCGGCGGCGTCGAAGACTCGTCCTCGTCGCACGAGCTGCCCGCTGCACCCAACCGCATCGAGAAATTGGATTACTACCTTGTCGGGGTCGTTTCGTGTTCGTACCTCGTGAAAACACGACCGCTTCTCATTGGAAGCAATAATAAATAAGTAATTAAATCTGAATGAAACAAAGCAAATGTACGAGGCATGCATTTCGTCGGCCGTAGTCCTTAAAGGTACTTTCCTCAGGAGAAACGTGAACGTATAAAACACATATATGTTGGCGAGCCGCTAGGACTAGAGTGATAACCGCAGGATTGATGACACAGTTACTGACTCGTTGCAAGGCCATACAAAAAATGTATGCCGCGCCTGACGTTGTCTACGTAACCTGCTGGATGTACATGCCTTCCCGCGTATTAGTGTTCATAATGGAACTCTTACAATAACTTATTATGGTAAAATATTACGACAGTAACGCTGTACTATCGGCGCGCACGCCCATACGTATAGAATGAACTCTATCATGTCCAGTTGCACTACATGTCTGCTAACTAAGGGGCTTCAGTATCCATTTGAGGTTTAACACAGATGTGATGTTCGCGCGGTCATTCTATCGCTTTGCGTACGCAGAGCAAACCAGGTGCGCTTACTTCGCACTTTCACTCTGGGTTCTAATACTAATTAAATTATTTTGGACGTCACAACGGGAAACAACAGACGACAAACACCATGCTACGAGGCACAGTTAAGTGAATAGATGATGTAAGCACACTATGTTAGAACCAAGTGAACGTACAACGAAAAGTTGCTGACGAACGGCACATGGCTTGCCTGAAGAGAGAGGAGGGGAAAAGGCAAGGCTTTGCACACATAACCGTATCAAACTGACAAGCAACTTGAGGAAATAATTGCTAAGGATCAGTGCTGCGGGCTGAGTAGCGCGTCGACTCACTCACCGGCCAGCGTGAGGGCTGCCAGAAAGACCAACCACGAAGCGGTTGGTCTCAGTGCTGCGTCCAGGACAGGACAGCAAAAGCGGCAAGCGAGAGAAGCAAAAGAGGAGACAGGTCAGAGAATTCTACTTTCCGCGTACGCTTGAAGAGAAAGTGCACACGGTACAGGCTCTGCAGCGGATTTTAACATTGTGGGGCAAGTGAAGGTTAATATAGGATACCGAACGCGGCTTCGTCGCAACAGTTCGCTTCTTTCGCGCTGTCCTGTAACTCAGACGTAGGCGAACAAATTCAGCATACCAGTGGAAGTATAGTTTACTACGTCATGCGTCTTTCTGTTGTATCTGTGTGAACTCCAAACGCTTAATTTCTTTTGCAGCGCATGCTAATTAGGTGAATAATGTCTTCAACGTCCTCAAGTGGCAAGAAGTAATAATAATAACTGCTGGAATATTACGTGCCAAAATCGCGGTATGATTATAAGGCATGGCGCAGCAGAGGGTTCCGCAAATTTCGACAATCTGGGCTTCTCTACCGCGCACCGATGTTCCACAGTACGCGAACCGTTTAGCATTTCTCCTCCATCGACACGTGAGTGCCACTGCCGGGGTTTCAACCCGGAGGTTTATGTGAGCAGCCGAGCACCACCACCACTAGTTCGCCGTGGCAGACAAAGGATATACCGGATATAACTGCTCAGAATGACATGGGTGAAAGAGGGCGGGATAGAACTGAAGAGCGGGCGGCTAAATATTAAGGCGGATGGCTTAACCAGGCTGCCAGTCCTGTCAGCTCCACGGCACTGGGGAGATTCGGAGAATATAAGAGAACAGACAGAGCTCGACAAGGTAAATGCAGGGTGGCAAGCAATGCCGAGCCCAAATGGTTACCTTGCACTGCATAACCGAAGAATGATGTAAAAACATAAGAAGAAAGGTCATGCAAGCGCGTTCAAGAGTCTGTCATTTAGTGGCATCAGCGCTGTGGAAAGAGCTACAAAGAACTCTAAGCCTGGTGTCTTCTGCTCTCACACATCGCCCGTCTGCCAACGTCTGTATACTGCTCAGCACACAACTCGCGGGAATCTCGGGGAGGATTGGAGGAAAGATGCACATACCTTGTGACAGTTGAGAGCTGGAGCCGCGCCTGGGAAGTGTGTCAGCCGAGGAGGCACCCCGGTTGATGCTGCCTTCTGCGCCAGCGGGAGCTGCAGACGCAGAATCTGAACGTACGGTCGCACCGGACGACATTTCCTCGGCCGAGTACTTGGAGAAGTCGATGCCCTCGGCAAGGCGCAGGATGCACAGTGCCATGTGTGAGTCGAACGCATGGCTACGTAGAATAACAGAAGACATGTAATAAGAATATAGTATATGGTAAGATTAAGAATAGGGATACATGGAATATAGACGACATGCAATAAGCCGTAAAGTTGGCCGCTTTAGAAACCCCATATATGTAAATACAGCGCGAAAAAAAAAAAACGACGTTTCAGCACTCATTGAGTGTCCTCTCCGTATCGCCGTCGTTTGTAGTAACGCGTTTACTTCAAGTATATGCCGTACGCAACAGCTCTCTTCGCCAAACATATTTTTGACATAGGACAGGACGTCTTCTACCACCACCACGACGTATTCTATTACTCGACATGTTCCAGAGGGTACGAATGCATACTTTCTAAGTATAAATAGCTCTTCCTCTCCTCCAACCGAATGAAGCAGAACGAGAACGAGGCGCTAGTGTTGTAAAGGACCATATGTTGTCGCTGTCTACAGACGCCCGTATGGAAGTAGACTAATAGAACAATATTTTCAGACAGAAAGGATAGTAAAACAAAGCTTAATATGATGTCCCAGGAAAATGGCGGTTATAAAGAACTCCCAGGCCTGTGCAGAAGAGGCAGCACAGTCTCAGATTAAGCCATGCTTTGCTGCGTGCTCTCTCATTCTCCTCTTTTCGGCAGTCTCACGTTCATGCTTCTCCCACACGTCTTCCTCTTCTACCTGTTCGCTGCATTCTTCCTCCTATTAGTAGTTGTCATCTTCTTTATCGTCGTCGTCTCCATCGTCATTCTTCTCTTCCTCCTCCTTTTCCTTCGTCGACGAAACCACAGCCAACGGCGGATAACATTTCATATCCTGAAACACTACTGCTAGCATACAAGCACCCTTTCCTTCGAGTGTGAGGTGCCCACTATAAAATATTGTCAGTGAAGCAGCCTTCTTGCCGCAAAGAACAGAGAAAGCGCTGTTGCCTGTGAAAGCGCTAAGTGCAAATTGTGGCCAGTTAGTATTTCCAACGGGTTTAGACAGCGCCCCACTTGGAACATGTGAAGAGTGAGGGGAGGGAATATCATAAGTCCTGATATTCCGAATCGAAAGTGCTCTTATACGGTACCATGACAGAGTTGTGCGTGAGATGTATTGCGTGAGAGTCAAGCATGCGGGAATTTCTTTCTGCCGTCTCTACGGCAAATCTCGAAAGAAAAAAAAAGTTAAAGCCACTTTCACGCCTGTGAAATCCGAGTGAACAGCGTATCTGGCATTTAAGCGCCACCACCTCGAAAACGCTGGTCGAGTTCTTTCTTCATCTTTCTTTTTCTCTTTCTACATCTCTCTTCCTTTTATGTCACCTTTCTTTATCTCCTTCAATGTTGCGCTCTGTCCCTTTCCTTCCCGCTGACCATCGAGCCACTTCTCCTCACCCTCACTTCTCTTTCCCGAGCCATGCTCTGTACGCGTCTATGTCATGCTTTACCCTCTCCCCTCCTACTTTCCCTCCTTCTCACCTTAATAACTTTTCTCACCCTTACTGTCCCGCCTCCTTACTTTACTATAACGATGCGTGGCTATGCTATGTTAGGGGCTGCTTAGCACATACCCACTTTCTGTGATGTGTACGCGCTGTCTTTTTTTGAACGACGCACAGACAAACCTCAAGCTTAAACAGCTACGCTGTTAAAAGGCCGATTCACACTCGCACTCAGAGATTCATACAACGGTGGGTCCCACTGCGTATGGTACCGACGCCCTTGTCAAAACGCATCATACTGCAAACGCGCAGCACAATCGCATGCGCTACGTCTGCAAGGTGACAAGTGCTTCTTTAAAGTGTGCAGTGTGAATGATAAATTGGCCATGCTACAGGGCACTGTTGTCTACTGGCACAGCTTGCAAGCTGCGCGAACGCCGTGTGCCGACTGTCGCCTTCATCTTTCAGCATCATATGACGATCTTGCTATTTTACATGCCCTCGATGATGAAGGTCATGTGTTGTTCATATTAAGGAGCTACTTATCGTTTCAAAACAAACCTCCAGAAATGGAGGCAACCTTTTAGAAACCCTGCGATTTTGCCGAGAGAAACCAACGTCGTGAGTACGAGTTGCGTGTGTTTGCATTGAGATTGCGACGTAAAGAGAGAAAGAGCATGCCCTTTAGCAAGAAGCTAGCGCTTTATGGAATAAATATTATGCGGAACTTAGATGTCATGCGTCTCTCTTGGTATGGCCGCTGATTTTGGAAACTGATGTGACCTTTTACAAGGGTAACTCTTATGTTTAAATTTTAAATGCACGGATGTACTCTTTTGAGAGTAGTGAATGGACATCAAAAGCAAGGATCAACAAGACAGCTGTTACTGCCTTGTGGTACAGGTGTCAGAGCGGTTCATGGAACAGACACCAGTAGATGATATTCTTGCTACTGTCAAGGGGAAGAGGCGGACCTGGGCAGATCCCATTATGCGCAGCCCAGGACCATCACAGCACTTGTGTTTCCAGCACATAACATTGGAGACAAATAAGAAGGCACTTAGCCCAGAAGATTTAATGCGGTTTCCACTGATTCCGACTGGTATTGGCATTAATACGGGACACAGCTGCAGATGATGGATTTCACGATGACGCGGCATCATGATCGCGAGTTCATTCACACCAGGCGGGGACATACGCACCTAGTAAAGCCTAATTACCCCGTCCCAATAAATTAATTCTTCACTGAATCTTGCAGCATCTGAAGAACATGACGAGTGTCTTCGCGTGAAAAAGAAAAAAAAGAAACATTAGTACAACTTCTTACGGCTCGATTATGCCCTCCAGGTCAAGGTAACACACACACAGCTCTGATGATGATGATGATGATGATCTGACTAAACCCTATCTATCGGACAGGCCAATTGGATATGCCTTAGTCTTGACAAAAGTATTGACAGAAAAGCAAATACAAAAAAAATAAAAATAAACTTCACATGCACATACACGTGCTACAGTAATGCAGTGTCATGGACAGCGGCACCAAGTGTCGCCAACTCACTGAATGGCGTCGAAATACTCCTGAAGTTCCTGCTTGGGGCAGGTCTGCCAGTCAGCCTTGAAACCCATGAGAACGACGTTGGGTCGAAGCTTGCCAACGCCGACAAGCTGCGAGGACGTATGGGACACAGCAAAAACTGTAGCAACCCTTCTCATCAAAGTACGCCAGTGACGTCGGTTAAGTCGCCTGCTAGGTTTTTTTTTTCCTTGTTTACCTGTATCAGCGAGAGGACGCCCTTGGAGAAGCTGTTATCCACGACCACGCTGTAGAAGGCCTTGACCTTGCGCTGCTC
Source organism: Hyalomma asiaticum (assembly GCA_013339685.2). Classification (NCBI taxonomy): domain Eukaryota; kingdom Metazoa; phylum Arthropoda; class Arachnida; order Ixodida; family Ixodidae; genus Hyalomma; species Hyalomma asiaticum. Next base: position 127,874,846 of record CM023482.1, on the reverse strand, counting down.
GAAGCAATGGTACGCCTTGGACGTCAGGGCGTTTCGCGATCGGTACGACATCGGTGGCTGAAATCGCAAGCAGACAGGAGTTACGTGAAACATTCGCTATTAAAAGCAGAGTAGAAAACTGGTTCACTCCATAGCTGCCAAATTACTCTAAGCTTCTGTCCAGCTATTCACAAAAAAAAAATTAGCTGCATTCGAAATTAGGCATCATGGCGCATGAAAGCTGCTCGCCTTCTCTCCCCTCAGCTTTTGGCATCACGCAAATAAGACATGCATTGAGTTTATATCACCTTTTTGTATGACCTAATTAATAGACAAATCCGAAGGAACGAAGGGGTCTCCAGAATCATTTTGTTAACAATTAAAGCTTCACTTGCATTAATATAAGCTCTTCTACGTCGGTTACCAGTCGAAGTCCGATCATATAGAAGCCGAGGCAAAAAAATGTCGCATCCACTCCACACACCGACGGAACAAAATCGGCCAGCTCCTCCTATACTTTTCAGTAAATGCGGTTCCAAATCAGGCAATCGCTGGCCGCTTCGTTGACAAGCCTACGCCATTTAAAGGTCACTGATGTGACAGAAGCACAAGCGCACTCGCATACGATTGCTAAACCAGACAAATGCACGTGGCCTTACCTTGCGGATGTCTCCGCATACCATGAGGGAAAGCTTCTTCGTGAGCAAGTAGGCGAAGTCGACCAGAGGGAGGCGGTCCGCAGGGTTTCCAGTGAGCACCAGGATCTGAGGCCTGCAGCATTACGAGGAAAATAGCGAACGAACTAAAGCAAACCCACAACAAACATTTAAACAAAGAACTCTCAGGCATTCGCCGTTTTCCTGCAGGTAAGCACGATGGATAAACAAACCCGACACTGTAATAACGGACCACACGCCATCCTATAAGCATCTGGGAGCTCATATGGCAGTGACGGTTTCAGTAATTGCATACACCAAGACAGCCGACGACACGCATGCAATCAAGGACACATATACATCACGACCGCCCTGCAGGCATTACGCGTACAAGGGTACACGAACACGTTGCGAGAGGTAAAAATACCTTGAACTTTTGTCCATCAGCCATAGCAAGATTACGTGTACTTTAATTTCATATTCTCCGCTTATCTGCTGCCAACTTGTCCTCACCAAAGCAAGCTTGACATTGCCTAGTTAAAACGCACGCGCCGTCTTTCGTCGTCTGATTTGCGGCGCGTGGCACTTGCAGCGGCGCCTGGCACTTGCGCGCTCATCGGCAACTTGCAGAAGAGCGCGCCGAACAGGAATCAAAGTGGTTGAAAAGGCAAGGAGCCTCACCTGTAGTTCTTGATGTGATCTCGGACGTTGTTGAGTTTGACGACACTGTTGAGTGCATCCAAGTACGTCTGCGCTTGAGTCGACGATCCCCAGTTGACATCTGCACCACCGCGGCAGTGCGGGCAGTGAGCATACTAACAGACATCGTTATGAGAGTGCTCATATGACCCATAGTACGAGTATGATGCAATAGCGAGGAACATCCGCCGCTATAACAACCAAACAGCTATCGACCGTATTTCTTTTTAAAGTGTGGAGTTTTAAAGTGTATTTAATGTGTGGAGCTGCGTTCACTTCCAGAGGACATTATGAGCTTTAGAGCGGTGAGCGTTTTTGCGGTAAGCAGTAATAGGAGCCTAGAAATGAGCACGAAGTTTGATCCATGAGGTGCAGAAGTACGATGTCTATGTTTTGGCACATGTTACGTAACGCCGAGTACCATACAGTTGCGTGGTAGCGAAACCGAACTAACGCTATCCCTCTGGTTAACCTTTTAAAATGCTATGCACTTGTTCTCCTTAGGTGGCCTGTAAAGTGACCTTCGCGCAGATGGTTAGCTCTGACAGCTAATGTCGCCAGAAGAAATTCAGTCGTAGAAGTGATCTTTAAATGCGAGGTTGATTCAACAAATGTCGAGACTTCCAGACGCCTTTAAGACGTACCGGGTTTTCTGTTGTATATAAAGATGTACAGTCCGAGGATTATGGCGAATGTTCCGAGTGCCGTGGGCCAGTTGGTGATGAACATGACGCTCAAACAGAGAATGGCACCAACCAGGCTCACCCAAAGGTTGTAGTAGCGGAACGCGGGCCGGAAACCTGCGTCACGAGAAAGAGCATATCGTCGAGACAGAGATTAGGACGAGTTGTTCACGCACATTCGTGCTGTATATGAAGTCCGCTCCAACAGTTTAAGTAACGAAGATGAGACAGTGAAGACGACAAAATGAGTAAAATCCTGACGCTTTACTTGCCGTCCTGACGAAGACGAGTCCGTTTGTTGAAACGTTGGCTCTAGTGACATTCCCCATTATCCATCGTTTTTAACCAGTGCTTTATCAGTGCGGAGAGCACATTGTGATTAAAAGGCACGCCATTATGGAGGCTCCGGATTGAGTGGAACATGACAGCTATACACGCAGACCACAGTAAAATGAAAACTCAGTAAGTAGAAAACATAGAAAAGCACGGTCATGACATCGCACAAGAGCCTTCTTCCAAAACATCATGTACGATCCCATTTATATGGACGATCCTGCGGCAGCTGATGCACCCGACTCTGTTTGCTAAATAATGGTTTTATAGAAAACGAAATAGTACTTTTTTTTTCAGCCCACTTCCGCCATTTGCGGTGTCATGTCATGGGGACAAGAGCAGAAAAGTTTTTCAGTAACCATTTCAAACACAAGGACAAGTTTCTGAAATATTCCGTTCTGTCTGGTGCCTGAAAGATATAACTTGCTCTAACAAAAGCAATATCGAGCAATGTTAATACGAATTAAGTACGGGGCCTATATTGTAAGCGTTTTGCCAATAGGAAAGGAGAAGAACCGCTGATAATGGCTGCGCGAGAGACTTAGGCTTCCAATACTTTTTCTTCATTCACTCTAAGTGGTCATTGTACTCACCCGGCATCCTGGTGAAGGAGGCGTGGAAGCAAGAGAAGTTGATGAGGCAGTAAGCCGCGAGGAAGAAGTTGGAGATGATAGGCGCGATGGCATTCAGTTCACCTGTTAGATAGAAAAGGTCAGGCCATGGGCCATTGTTAAAAACAGCCCAAAGAAAGTGTGTTGAAGCTATACTCTAATATGAAATGCACTCTAATGCACGGTAAAATGAACTCAGATAAAGAATACGGTCGTGAAGTATGAAAACAAAGAGGCGAATGGAACTGTGTCAAATGATCTTGAACTTAATTGCAAAATTAGACATGAATAAAAAATGCACCATAGTCGAAACGGTCTTCAAAACATTCTTGGTGCTAAATAATGCCTGTAACGGCGAATCGTTTTAGCGAATGCACAGTGCTGAACAATATAGAGAACGAACGCGTTTAACTGAGTATTTCTGAAATGTTGTTTAATGAGTTCCGTTACAAGTAAAAAAGAAAATATACACCCCAAAAAGCAAAATGTAAGCACAAAAAATAATCGTGCGTGTCAACACGAGAGCAACTCATTTAAATAAGCACCTAGGAAAGTTTTAATGCCATATTAATAATCCAGAAAAGGAATTCTAACTTGCCGATGGCACAGCAGGCGAGGGAGATGCCGAAGGCGAGCAGGTAGCCTCGCCGGGGTTCGTTGTTCCTGCCGAAGCCCTTGCCGAACCAGTGGATGTACGGGAAGAGCTTGTCGTTGCACAGGGCCTGCGACCAGGGATACAGGAGCGTTCACTCCACGAAACTCACAGGTGTGACAGGTGAACGAGGTACTGAGCCCAGCTATAACGCGATGACTGTCCGTGTTATATCTCATACGCCCAACTTTCATCACAATGTCGGTGAACAACAGCGGCCGCTTACCTGGAAAACCTTGGGAGCGCTAACCAAGCTGGCCAGCGCCGACGACAGCGTGGCAGCAAAAACGCCGGCGATGACCAAGGGACCATAAGCGGACACCATTTCCATGACCTGCGCAACGACAGTTGCAGTTGAATTGTAAGCGCGGAGATGAGGGACTACACTTTGCCCACTTACTTTCACCAATGATATCAGTCCAAGGACCTTATTTTGCACTATTACTCTCTGACAGACAGACAGACAGACAGACAGACAGACAGACAGACAGACAGACAGACAGACAGACAGACAGACAGACAGACAGCGCCACAGTTATTCTTGTGAGAGACGGAATATAAGTACTAAATAAAATCACAGTAAAGGATGATCCAAGTAAATAAATGTTTAGTTGTGTTTAGTAAATGTTTAGTTATGCGCGTGCTGGTCTAGAAATTATGACTCACTAACGAGCCCTGTCAGCCACTCTTAACTTGAAGAAAATAATACAAGGACAAATTTATCAATGCTGATATTGATAACGACTTCAAGTATCTCCGAGAATGTCCCACTACCTAAAAAGGCTACTAAATACTCACGAAAGTAATAAACGTCATGGTGCTGAACATTTCTAGGAGAGTCACATTGTTTCGGTACATCGATGAAAGGGAACTTATAATTTGAGATGCAAGTATCCTGTAAAATAGCTTAAGCAACACCAAAAGCTTGTTCACAAGAGTGGCTTGCGCTTATTGGTACACAACCAAAGCGCAATAGCGCATTTAAAATGTGCGTTTATTATCCGTTAAAAGCTACCACGCAGATAGTTAATTGACACGTGCTGCAATATAATCAATGCCCACGCACAGCATAAGGCCAGTGCGAAAGCGGCAACATCTGGGGAATCGTGACAGCACCTGGAAGTAGTTCATCAGTCCGTACTCGCACTTGTCAGCCTCGGACATGGTGCAGTTGGAAATGTCGGCGAAATTGACTCCAGCTTCGGTCAGGTTGAAAGGGAAGCCGTTGGCGTCACGCAGGACTGTGGTGCCTGCTATGACGGCGAAAGCGATGTACGACAGGGTCGTGATAAAGATGGCCAGCAGGGTGCCCCGCGGGATGGCCTTCTGAGGATCCTGCAAGAACGGTGCGAAAGGTTAAAACAAATAAAGAGTTTTGAGAACCTCGATCGCGTTATAAGGCGCAGAAGTTTTGAATTCTGACGGAATGGATTCAACCGAAGTAACGTTACACGCTTACGTATCGCTTGCCAACCTTTTAAAACTGAAACCCAAACAGTTCGAGCCCAATGCCCCACTTCGCCGAATACTACACGCACGCGTCATCACAATTTAAAAACGCGCAGTTTTTAAATTATGAAACGCTTCGTTGGATGCAGGCCATTAAGCCGAAAGCCTTTGGTAATTAACTGAGTGGTGGCCTTGGCGAAGCGGAACACCATGGGAACTCATATGCGCGATTATGTAAGGCGCATAGGGTCATACGCGCGTATTCAAGAGTGGGAGGCACGAACCATACTTAATTTTACACAGAACGAAGGCATGCTGCACATTTGGTAATACACTAAAGAGGCACGATTTCTTGCATATGTTGTTGAGGATGCCAACCTTAACACTAACATCTTGTCATTGAGGTTCATAACGTCTGACAAGACGCGTTTCCCCACCGAATGTATGTTGCGGAACTGCGACACAACTCAAAGATTAACGCATGACTGAATGCTTTGCCAAATATTCAGGAGGCTTTCGTTTTCACGTGTTTAACCAGCGTGTAAAACAAGCCGTTAAATTTATTCTACGTTTATGAAGTTACTACTGTTATTAGCTGTAGTTTGTGTGTGCCGCACATCCGTGAACGTGTACCCCGCAAAAGCGTTCGTTGGAAGCAGCTCTCTCGAACAAGAGTAAGTCATTTCACTGCGCATTTATTACCAATAAAATGGAAGGACCGCGCTTCCTCGAATAGGCGGGAATCATTAAAGGCTAGCACTCGGCTTTTTACGTATATACTCGCTCTGCGACTGTCCTACGATGTAGTCAATTTAATAATGTCATAAAAACAGAAAGAAGGTTTCGCAGTATCGCACCTTGAGATCACCAGAGATGTTGGCACCTGCCAGGATGCCCGTAGCCGCCGGGAAGAAAATCGAAAAGACGTCGAAGAAAGACTCGCCGTCCCTGAATCCGGGCTTCAAGTTCTCCATGAACAGTGTTCCTGCACGAGTAAAACGAGCGGCGTTTTCACACGATATGCACAATTTGGTATGACGCACTTGGTTCGAGGGTGAAACAAAGCGTTTTAGTAAGTCTTGTTCCTTTTCTATTTTTCGTGGGACAGTTTCGATAGAAGAGAGACATGCTTTAAAGGCTGAAGTATTTTATAAAAAAATCTTCATCGAGAGCGTTGTCATCTTTGGCCTGTACTGAGTCAACAGTAAGTTGAAAGGTGTTTCTTTGAGATATCTAGGCTTCGGTCTTGACGTATCCGTCACACGTTATGCAGAGGAGAAATTTGACTGCTCCCCGTATCAGACTACGTATTCTAAGCCTTTTTGTCGATGTGATTTAACTTTACAGTTTTCCATGGCATGCAATTGTATTATATATTCCATATATAGCTTATCCTGTCATAAACCTGCTGCTGCTCGTACCGTTTCTTTTTTTTTTTCTTACCTCACGCTTTGTGTACAAATATTGAACTTTTCAATGTAATTGTGAATCCTCGCCTCCTCCTCACTCACTGTAATGCCTTTTGGTGCTGTGGGTACTGAACAAACAAAGAAACAAACACGCAACGTGTGTAGGGTCAGAAAGCAGCCAGATATTTCATCTCCTCCGCTGACTCACCGGAGTAGCCAACGAAGCCCTTGGCCATGAGGTCTGTGGTTGGCGTGAAGAAGGATCCGACGACGAAGTCAACCATTGCCGCCAACAATATCACGAGCAACACAATTTGCGCCTGGTAAAACACGCAAGAGGTGAATGTCACAATGAGTGAACACGACTTCGCCCGCAAAAACAAAATGCCTTCTAGGAAACGGAAGCGTCTACGCGATGTCTGCCCACCTTGGACTCCCACTCGGTGCCGATGAGCGCGATGCAGAGAAGCACCACCACCGTGGCGCAACTGATGATGCGGATGTCGTTCATGTCGCCATCCACGATCAGCTGGTCTTGCCGCTGCGTGTTGGATAACCACCGCACACAAATTATACAGCGCCAACATTCTCAACATTTTCACAGTGACGTCACGAGCGCCCGTTTTTCGAGAGGAACTGGGGAAATTCAGCGCGCCCAGTAAAACGCTAGACGCAAAGCACGTCGCGCATAGCGGAATACCAGCTGTAAACAGCGCGTGCGCATGCCTCACCGAAACATGGCCGACTACCCAAAGCGCATGCCGTCCACTTCAAGCGGTTGACATGCACTCTACGCCTTTGCGTTCTACGCTTCCGCTACGCCATTGCGTATAGCGGAATACCGGTTACGCCATAATTCCCTAGGAGATAACGACAAGTGCGACAAAAGCATTGGTTCCGGAGATTCATCACACAGCAATTTTGTTTGGCCATTATTTAATTTCACACAAATACCCATTCATTTCTGAAGAACGAAGTCACTACAGGAATATGGTAAAAAAAAACATTTGAATCATGGTGTCATGTCTAACGGCAATCTAGTGCTCGCAGTGGCGTTCACAGTGAAACTAATTTGCGTAGCAGTTCACATGTCTACAACATGCTCATGCACGTTAACGCTGCGCTGAGCGATCAACATACTAAAGTTTACAACGTAATTTAAATATAAAGTACAACAGCGGGAAGTTGCGAACTGTCATCTGGTTTACTGTCGCCGAAACAAAATAAGTGGAAGCCAAACTGCCCAATTTGGTAGTCGCACTAAAACATGTGTACACGAGAATGCTATGAACAATTAAGCAAAAACACATCCTTGAGAGTAAATCTGGCAAAGGAAGGATGCAAATGTTGGAAAAAAATATCTTATTTGCATTGGTAGAAGACTTACTTGACTTTTCATCACGCGAAAAAAAAAAGAATCTGATGATAGAAAGCACAACAAAGAAGCACAAGCAACGTGTATACAATTAGAGTGCTCACCTTCATCACGGCTTGCACAGTTTCTGCAAAACCGACGACGTACATAGCAACGGCTACAGCGTTTGCTAAGGAGAAAATCAACCCAATGGCGCCGCCGAACTCTGGCCCAAGACTCCGTGATATCATGTAGTAGGTCCCGCCTGCGTTGCGCGTTTAAACAAAACAAAGCAGTGTCGCTAACTACGAAAGAAGCGCACACTGAAGTTGTGTGCAAAATCAGATGACTGAGCACGTTTCTTTGAACGCGTAATTGTCTTGAGAGATAAACGTGGTTCCTGTCACGAAAGAAATAAAGAAAATCCGCGCCGCTAGCAATACCATTCCAGCAGTGGCGCCTGTGCGTACTATTGTTTGACAAGATTAAGTCCCGTACGCACAGAAGTCAATTTCAGCATGACAGTGAGTTGGCCATGGTTCGTGTTTCATAAAGTTGCTGTTACTGATGTTATGCACTTCACTTCTCACTACGAAATCCGCACGCCAAGTCGACCAACTGAGATCGAGCGGTAGAATCGTGCTGTGACACGTAGGTTATCGTTAATAATACTGCATGACCTAAAAAAAATACTTTTTTATATCCTTTCTCCAAAGCTCGTAATACATGTACGTACCTCCTCTGACTTCTCCGTTTGTGCAAATGGCCGACATGGAAAGCGTCGTAAGCATGGTCACTGCCGACGCTAACAGGACGACGACAATGGCGAGACCTGCAATTGACCGCACGGTCATACTCTAGGAACAAATAATCCTTAAACTAAACAAGAACGATTTACTGACAGGAAAATCAATCCAGCTCCACGCACTGTGAAATATGAGTAAACAGCGGAGCTGGCAACCAAGCGCCACCACCTGGCGAAAGCAGATTGAGTGAACCTTGCTTATTATCTTCTTTCTTGTTCATCTTTTCCTACATCTTCCTTCTGTCATTTATCTTTCTTTATCTCTTTCTATATTGCAAGGGTAACAGGGTGGATTCCTAGAGAAGGCAAGCGTGGTAGGGGGCGGCAGAAAGTTAGGTGGGCAGATGAGATCAGGAAGTTTGCGGGGGTAAATTGAGCCCAGTTAGCACAGGACAGGGACAATTGGAGATCTATGGGAGAGGCCTTTGCCCTGAAGTGGGCGTAGACAGGCTAATGATGATGATGATGATATCGCACTTTCTCCCCTCCTTTCCCTCCTCATCCGCGCACCCCTCCTGGCCCTCACTTCTCCATCCTACCCCTTGCTATCGCTTTGCTATGGTTTACCCTCTCACCTCCTCATTCCCCTCCTCCTCAACCTTCACATATGTCCTCCTCACACTCACTTTCCTTTCCAATACTCTTGCTAAGCTTCACTTCAAAAGCCTATGCCCTGCTTTACCCTCTCCTCTCCTACTTTCTCTGCTCGGCACCTTCATATCACGCCAGCTCACCCTCACTTGTGTATAAGCAACCGACATCTTTCACACGCACGTCAGAATTGCGAAACTTCGCTCATCGCTGCCTGTGAGTTGAGCAGGCGGAATGAATACAAAATTAACTAATTCGCGCATTAGTTAAACTTTTTAGTTACAGCTTCGGCCACTGCGTCCTTCACCGTCACCGCGACGTCGCAATAGCATGATTTCAAGCCATCCCCCTAGGCACTAACGTCGCAGTACCATGTTCAAGGACCGGTTTGTATATCACGTGACTTGCAACGCTTTTTTTATGCATACTTTGACGGCCAGGCTTTGAAAATTCCAGATCGATAGCTTCCGCCATATCTCCCGAACAGGGTCTGCAATATACGGTTTGCAATATCAAGATTTAATCTCGTGGAGTACACTTACGACCGACAAACTCGCATACTGCTGCGAACGGGAAGGACGGTTCCGAACAAATGGTCGCACTAAACGTATCCCTAGTGCTTCCGTGTTTCGGAACATTTGTCAAGTGCAATAAAGTGTTCTTGCCCCTACCAATTTCATTAAATGCCCTTGCAATCTCGGCGACAATGGCCGAAAAAGAAAAAGAAACGACGTAAAATAAATGCCGCTTCTTTCCCTACGTAGCGCTTTCTCAAGAGAACCTACAGGAACAAAACACTGGAACTACAACACTTGTGCTTCAAAACATGCGCATATTTTAGCAATATTTTCATAGCTGAACTTGTTCGCATTCATGCGAGACTGCGCACGTGGTAGAACTACAATGTTTGAATCAAATTGTAACTTCGACGAAGAAGCCGCAAACAAACAAAAGGAGTGCTTTTATGCCTTCTTTCCAGTTTATCTTTAAAATTGGCTTCAGGGGGAAAAAAAGTTGCAGAACGACGTCGTAATTTCAAGGACAACAACCACACTCAATAGTTCATAGGAAAAATTTTCGAAGCAATAACGTACGATAAGCACAACTTTCTGTCACGGCATGCCTTTACTGCAGAACTTACGATCTCTTGGGGCAATGCTCGTTCTCATTTCGGGTTCGCCCTGAAAAACGACATTACTTCTGAATTAAAATATAATTAAGTGCCACGAAGGCTCAGCTGGTAGTTGTACCACTGCTAGAGACTCCATGGCAGGCTGCGTCCAACTGTCTTATTGCTAGCGCTATGTTAAAACGAATCTCTTTCTTAGGAAGGCACGAACTGTTCAATAAGTAAACGCTCCATATAAACCACCAGTGCATGTCTGTACTTTTCTTCATGAATATTTATCAGCACAAAACAATGAGGCCATGAATAGGTTCTTTTCCCTTCACATTTGCCCTTCTGCAGTCGTCGATATGCGTTTCTACAGAGGAAAAAGAAAGAAAGAAAGAAAGAAAGAAAGAAAGAAAGAAAGAAAGAAAGAAAGAAAGAAAGAAAGAAAGAAAGAAAGAAAGAAAGAAAGAATTGTCAAATCACTTACCGATTCCTGCTTGTCCCACGACCCAGGACAACCGAAGAAAGAGCATAACACCCCATATGTTGAGCAGGCATCGTACCTGTCCAAGGGTTGACAATCGCGATATAGATGAAAATGCCACAAACGGAGTGACTTTGGAAGAACAGGCAAGAGCCGCTGTTAAGCAGAAACGTCCAAACTAGGACAATCTGACTTAAAGGTATTTTACATTGCACACAAAGTCGGCACTGATCAAGAGAGGTTGCGGGAACTAGCTTCTGCTACGACGAGGTTTTCGTGTTTTTTCCTAGGTCAGGTTATTCCATCCTTATGCCACTGCTTCGAAATAAGGCCAACTCACCAGCACTCCCTGTATCCACCCAAACTTCACAGCATTCGCCACGCCGACGTCACCCTGAATTTTCTCGCTAAAGGACTTCGACTGTTCAAAAAGAAGAAAGAAAAGACGACAAGAGTTATAAGCGACTTGATTGTATACTTACATATCACACATCACCACTTGTGACCACAACTATTGATGACAGCAAGCACATTTTACACGATGTTTGTAGTAGAATTTTGTTAGTGACTGGCAGTACACATAGTACATTTAACCACCCGGCATCGAACAGTTTGCAGCACGTCCAGGTGGCGATATAGCTGTTAACACGAAGTATTCGCCTTACGGGCAATGCAGTTTCTTTTTGAAGAAAAATGAATCGCGAGAGCCGAAGTAATGTTTACAACTGCCGCGGTCATGTCACTGTCACCCATGGCGCATGGCCAACTTCTATAACACGTAAACAAACTGTGGCCTGTCGCTTAGTAAAGAAAAAAATGGCGATTAATTTCAGCACTGTACTGAAAGCTGCGCGTTTAATCCAAGACGTTAATTTTATCAAGCATCAGACGGGCATGCACATTGTAATTTGAGGTGTGTTCCTGATAACAGAACGATAATTCTGCGGTTTTGTCCAACTTCACCGTTCAATAAGCGGTGATTCTTATTACCGCACCATCCATGCTCCAGGTAAGTAGCAAGCGCTCAATTTTGTCCTGTACAGCTGGTCTGGCAAAGCAGCAGAAATGCAGCGTTTATTTAGGCAGTAATGTATGCACGTTCTCGGTCAAAGTACGCTGTTTAAAATTGAGGGACCCTGCTAAAACGAACGCTGTGTGACCACCTCAGCGGTTTCACCAAAACGATCCGACCGAGAGAACGCACCGCAATTCGCTAGCCCACGCCTATGGACACATGCATAACGTTGCTGCCCTCGGTGTAGTAAGACATTTGCTTACTAGTAATAAACAATAAGCCACTCCCAAAGGCACTTTAGCAGAGCGTTTGAATGAGTCACGCGACTTAAGCTCCCGTATTTACTTGCGTAATACCAGTACTCCTTAGACCAGACCTACGCTGGATACATCGTAGCTTACGTTGGCTAAACATTGTTATATTACGAAAACTTTCTTCATTTACTCTCAGAATAATCCATTTATTTAACAGATTTTGCTTGGCAAGAAGATGATTAATTTTTCGGGTTTTACGTCTCAATACCACGATATGATTATGAGAGACGCCGTAGTGGAGGGCTCCGGAAATTTCGACCACCCGGGCTTCGTTAACGCGCACTGACATCGCACAGCACACGGGCCTCAACATTTCGCCTTCATCAAAATGCAGCCGCCGGGGCCGGGATTCGATCCTGCGACCTTCGGATCAGAAGCCTAGTGCCATTGCAACTAGACCACCGTGACGGGGCGCTTGACAAGAAGAAACACAGCTATGTCTTTTAACATAAGGTGCTTTCAGGCGAGCCAAAGAGCTCTCTCACACGCGGCTATGGCTTCGCGCATCCGCTGATATGTGTAATTCATGGCAGATGCAAATGCTTCGCGAGCAGACGTGGCTGCTCGCTTCATATGCACCCTATCCCCGCACGCCTATATATAGTGTTGAAGGCTGTGTATCCTCGTGTTTCTCGTGTACTGTGCGATGGTTGTGCACATTAAGGAAGCCCAGGTAGCCGAATTTTCCGGAGTTCCACTACGGTGTCCCTCATAATCACATGGTGGTTTTGAGATGAAAAACCCCACAAACCAATGCAATCGTGCTTCCAAGGCGCCCGAAGTGCGTTGTTTCCCGAGTCCGGCTCTCTCCGACGCGCCAGAATCGTGTCAGCGAGTGCTAGCGTTCATAACCTTACGTCTTATGCTGGCAACTGCTCGTCTTTGACACTATGCTTGTTCATTTCATTAACAAACAAACTTGTTCTGCAATTGGCCCAGCTGATAAAGCTAGGATTAATCTAATAGCTTGCGAACCTGCCTAATGGTTACTTTTCCGCCCTTACACATTGTTCTTCGGCAAAACTACGAGCTTTCTTTCCCAGTGCTGTCCTAATATAAACATTAATGCAACACTATAGAATGACACAAACGACGGTACCATTTAACTTCACTGTGGCCCACTGTGGCCTTCTCAAAACGAGCAACGACGCAAAAGTAGGGCGCGGACACTTAACACAATGCAGAGAGTATCTGTTCTATACCTGAGGTAGATAAAGTGGTGTACAGAAAACTTAAATAGGGCAAGTACTAAATGTCAGTACGTGAGGAACAACGGCCAAACAAAAATATGATGAAAAAGGGACATGTCGAAGCATTCTGAACGTTGGTACCGTCCGCGTTCTCTTCCGATACGACAAGTGGTGAGGTGGCCGTTGTCCTATCTTGCGCCCCAACAACAACCGACCGGTCACAAAAAAAAAAAAAAAAAAATGAGGGCATGCGATGGACAAGACGGGGACACAGATTGTGGTCGATAATTTCCACGTGACTGCAATTGCCGCTGGCAAAACTGCAAGCTTTCGCAAGTGTCCTCACTTCAGCCATTTATGTACCACAAGGAACGTTAGCTTCCATAGAGTGTCACAATGGTTTTAGGCCTCTGGCGCTGCGCCGCTTGAACGGTCGCACTTGCGAACGTCGCGCTGATACGAAAGCGTAAACACTGGAAGCGGTCAAGACGACTCACGTACGCACAGACCCATTGTCCTTTTTGCCCAATTTATCGCCTGATTACGATATTCACCAGAAAGTGGTGAGCAGGTAAAGTGTAGATAGCCCCACAGAGCCGGATTGCTGTCGAATGAAGTGGACTCTCTCAGGGCGTAGTCATCATGATGTCAATCTGAGCAGTACGAAGATACATTCTGCACCCGACACGCTGAGAAATGTGCAGATAGCTGTGCTCGAGGGCGACAAACGTACCGTCATTCGTTTTCTCTTCTTTCAGACGCAGTTGGGAAAGGGCGAAAACATACTTTCGCCGGAATGGCGCAGCGTTAACAGCAATGGCAAGGCTTAACGCCGAGCTGGAAGAGATTAGACGATGTTTTAACCATACACGCTAACAGCCCATTGGCGCGATTCAGAACGCAAGGAAGTGCCGATGGGCAGAACTATAGCCGCGCTGTGGCAGTTTACGTGCTTCTCACAGTGCTGGCGTAATGAGGAGCCTCGCCATTGAAGCCCGCCTCATCGCGTTTTTTGGCAACCGCGTATGAGGCCGTCAAGATAGCATGGAGGAAACAATCGAAACAACATCGGTTGCGACAGTCCTTTCGTTTGATTCTCCGTGAACAGGTCGAACAGCGAAGCCGTGTCCGGGACGCTCGTCCCAAATAGGCCGGCCGTTCTTTCCTCCCTCCTTCCCTCCCTTCCTTCCTTCCTTCTTCCTGTCTGACCTACTACACAAATAGAGCACTTCGTATTAATGTTGACTTGTGTTTTATTGACGTGCACCTCGATATAACCGCCCATGCACATCTTTCTTTCCTTCTTTCTTTGCATTAAGTTGCGGGTTCGATGCCCGCCGCGGCTACCTTCGGGGTCGACCCACTTGACCAGTGCAACGCCATTCAGCAAGCACAACGCTAGCACACGGTCGGCAAAGCACAACTTCGCAGTTAAGATGGAGCTCTGACGAATGCCACGGTATCTAGAGTAACGGTATCATCTTTAAAACCGTGCGACATGCATTGCGCTGCAGTGAGCGCGGCTTGCGAGATAATGTTGTTACTCGCTTTACAGAAGCCAAGCTGCACAACGGTGCTCCCTTACAAGTGTAGCAGCTTGGGCTAGTTGGTTTGCGTTCATGATGGCGAGTTTCACAGCGCGCGAACATAAAAAATGCGACAGAGAAGAAAGGGTGCTCCCTTGTCCGTTAATTCGTTTATTCATTGTCCAGAACTTTACAAATATGATTGACAATAAGCAAAAAACAAAAGGTCGAAGTTGCGATGGTTTGCTACTCCGCCAAAGTGGCCATCAAGGCCAGGTGTAGCAACGAAGCACTGCTATGCCAACCAACGACGAAGTCCGTGACAACGAAAGTATGGATGTAGAGATGAGTGATTCGTGCTCGGCTAACTGTAATAACTGTTTGATCCAGTAAACGTTTCAACCATGATTTTAGCAGGGGCCTCTTTGCATTTTCCGATAGGTTATTGATGGAACTCGAGTCTCCCCTGTAGATACATCCACGCACTGCCTGACCGAATGCCTAAGGCTCTTTGGAGCCACCGCGGTGGCTCTGTGGTAAAGGTGATCAGTTGACAGAAAGCTAGCATTTTCGAGCCCTCTTCACTAAAGTCGCGGTCATACAATAGCGCGCAAGAATTTTCTTCATATTAGGCTCAGATGGTCTTTGCATTATTCGATATATTACAAAATTACACGAGATACTTAGAGCTATCTAACAAGGCGAAGGCGAAAGCATAGTTGGCCCGTCTGTTGACGTGCTATTGAACCTCCTGTGAAAAAGTCGGCTGATGTGATATTGAACATCCCCCAGAACTCTTTGTTGAGCCGCTGTTGAACTGTATGATGAACGCTGTGCTTGTCAACACAAAATTACGTAAGGTACATACCAGAATATCCCGGGCTGGGGCGTGCATGTATGCGCCGCACATGACCGGGTGTATCCGTTTACATAGGACTTAGCGATTTCTCGTGTCTCAGAATGAAATATGTCACCCGATTCGGGCAGGTGTTATATACAGACATATGCAAGTTCTGCGGGAGGAGCTAGGCCTCAACCACGTGATCAGGGCTCGCTCTCCAGCACACATGCAGAACAAAACCTATCAAGACAAAGTAGTGGGAGGGAGCACTGCTCAGTTCAGATCCAGATGAGCAACTCCAAGCAGTTCGGCAAGCCCAGGATGCCGCCAGGCTCCAAGGGCTCCTCGCTGTCACCTAGGGGAGGAAACTAATTTTTCACAATTTTGCCGATTCGACAGGAAGTTGCTTCCTTCTCACGATGACTCCCTGAAACGGAGATCAAAGGCTTTCGTCTTGAAATTTATTGTGCTCAGCTTCGCTGGCATGCCCACAAAAGTTCCACTGTTAGTTTGCGAATAACCCCTACGAATCAACGAAATAAAAAGGATCTCACGCCATAGAAGTGCCACGAGGGTTCTCTTATAAAAGAAAAATAAAACGAAGGTATTGGTCACGCGCCGAGTGCCTAGTTGTGTCTCGACATTGTCTTTCGTTAGTAAACGTCAACCCGAGATGGACGCGTTCTTGGGAGGAACCGCGTCTTCGAGTGCGTGCTCCCTAAGCGCTATTATATTGTGAGCGTAGCCCGTCACGAGAGTGTGCAATGGAAAGCTCAGACCTTTATTGTTATCTCAGCGGGCTTCAGAGAGAAGGCGTAGATTTTTTTATCTTTTATTTGATCCATAGGAGTTGCGCGTGCGTCAGTCGATAAGGCACTCGTGTTGGGAAGTGGTTTCTTGTCTGCGCATTAGACGCAACCTGTCGATGTACGATTAGCGCGTATCGAAGATATGTGGCAAAAAATCCGCAGATCACAAGTACACCTGTTCGTCACGGAAGGTGACGCCTTAGTAACTTTTGTGAAGTGGGTAGAGATACATTTGAAGGCTGTAGCTGCAGAGCCGGCACAAGGCTAACAAAGATAGTGAAACAAGAAGTTGGAAATACGAAGCTGATTTATTTCTGGGGTATTACGTCCCAAAACCACGACATGGTTATGAGAGACGCAGTATTGGAAGGCTGCGGAAATTTCTACCACCTGGTGTTCTTTAAAGTGCACTGAAGTAGACGAGCCTCAACACTTCGCCTCCATCGAAATGCAGCCTCCGCGGCCGAGATACGGTCCCGTTACCTTCGTATCAGCAGCCGAGTGTCATAGCCACTAGACCACCGCGGCGGGACGTGTTCGTTGCATGACAAAACCTATGGCGCTGGTGTCTGTCGAACAGCTTCGCTGTATGCGTGCGCTGTCACAGGATGGGATGGAGGCGGAGTTCAGTTGTCAAATCGTCAAATACAAGGCTAGCTAGACGAAGAAAGGCACTGAAACTGTACCGCATTATAATATGGAGGTATCTCATTAGATATTGTACAAGCTGGCGCGGGAAAAATTGTACAGAAGGAACCACCGCCCGAATCGGGACCTCCAGAAATGATACGTGTCACCTATAAGAGCGGCTTGTGCCTCAGCACTACCGCCACCAACATGAGCTCTTGGCTTGCTGCGCTTGTGCAAACTCTTCTGTTGCTGGAAGTCTTGCGCGTCAAAAGCAGGCCATAGTGAAGGGCTCCGGAAATTTCTAAAGCATGTGGATCTTTAATGTGCACTGAAAACGCATAGTACACGGATCTTTGGAATTTACGCCTCCATCGAATATACGAGCACCGCTACTGGGGTCAAACCCGCGACCTGGGCGCGTCTTAGAAATCTCTTAGCGAATCATGGAGGCTACTAGGAGGAGGAAAAAAAAAAAAACTCTGCAACACCTCTTGCGCGACGACGCAGCTGCATTACTTCAACTCTTCACTCTTCAACTCTCCAGAGCAGCCTATGAACTTAACATAGTGCTAATATGTAAGTTTATTTCGAGGGGCGGACTTGCACACAGTGGACTTGCGATAATTTCTGGGCAGCACGAGTGATGCAGCATACAACTACGACAGATGCGACGAGTACGCGGAAAGAAAAAATACGCCGGAAGTCAAAGACAAAGACGACCCCATAAGAAGGCGTCGCCCTTGTGACTGTGCCGATGCAGGGCGCATCTCACTTGACCTCCCTCCACAGGTCCAAGGCCAGAAGAATTTCAAGCGCAACCCGGAGCCTCTACTCGGATCAGGGTCGTCCGCCTCGGGGTCTTATTCTTAGGCCTTCGAGCATTTTAGTGACCCGTGGCATACTTTTCTACCTCGCCTTGTGTTTTGATGTTGTATGCTACAAGGCGAGAATGCCAAAGGCCCATGTAGTGTGCGTTGTCAGTGCACGTTAAAGAACCCCAGGTGTTCTAAATTTACGGAGACCTCCACTACGGCGTTCCTCTTTCTATCTCTTCCATTCTCTTTCCCCAAACGCCCACGGACGCTGAACCGTGCTCCCGACATAGGCTGCAGAAAATAGCGTCCTTTCCTTGACCGAGCCACAGCCATTATCATCATCAGAGACACAGAATGCAATTCGCAGCATATTCCGGTCAGTCCCACCAACGACACAACGACCCGGTACTTCATGCATTCTATACATTATATGGTCGCCGCAGCGACAAATCAAAATTCTGAAATCGCGAACGTGTACACACCACCAGAAGCAGCATCATAGCCTGAACCACTGCTACCTGGGACTTACGTGGCGAGGAATTTTAAATGTCGCAGAGAAGCATATTTTGTACTAAAGATGCAATTTCCCACCTGCATTTTTAGTACTATGCTACATTTAGTGGAGATTGAGTCAGCGAAAATGAGCTGCCATTACATGGTATTAGGGGTCTCCACTGAAATCGATACAGAATTATGATTATGATTATTTCAAGTTAAATCTGACTGTCGTGATTACGCGTTTACTACAAGTATTATATGACGTTGGCTAGCGTTGGCTAACTCTCGGCTATATATTGTCGACTATCCCCTGTTATAACAGCAGTGTTGTTCCGATCTTACTAGAGCTGAGGAAACGTGAAGAATGTTTAGCGCTCTCCGACAAAACGTGTATACGTTGCGGTTCACTCATTCCCGGGTTGTACGACCTGCCCACAGGCCAACACAAGTTCACTGGCTGGTCCTGAGACGGCTCTGAGGAAGACAGCAGATCTTTATGACGCGAGACTGTTTTTGAAGTGAGGGAGACAACAGATCTTTCTGGCGAAAGGCTGTTTTTTCAACTGTCACCGTGATACACGCAAGATTTCCACATTA